>JAFIRS010003183.1:0-151098 GCA_018342105.1 Gonioctena quinquepunctata | reverse complement strand
AAATTGCAGCAGACCTTGACATATCCCAAAGTTCTGTATTACGTATTCTAAAAGCAGAAAAGTACCATCCATACAAAGTACAGCTACATCAACAACTCAATGATGATGATCCCGATCGCCGTGTGGAGTTCTATGAAATAATGCAGGATTAGTGTAACCGCAATCCACGTTTTATAAAACAAATTCTGTTTTCCGATGAGACTACGTTTTGCCTAAATGGTTCAGTAAATCGTCAGAATTGCAGATATTGGAGTAGGGATAATCCTCACTGGATGATGGACGGGCATACTCTATACCCTCAGCAAGTCAATGTTTGGGCAGGGACAATAAACGACAGGATTATTGGCCCGTATTTTGTCGAAGGAAATCTCACAGGGGAGCGTTACTTGGAATTTTTAAGAAATGAACTCATACCTAGCCTTGCCGATATTTTTCCAAACGCCAACAATCCTAACTCACCAAATGAAAGTATTTGGTTGCAACAAGATGGTGCACCCCGCACTATGCACGTGATGTTCAGAGTTTTGAATAACTGTTTTCCTAGGAGGTGGATTGGTAGACGCGGACCGATAGAGTGGCCCCCAAGATCTCCAGATCTTACGCCCCTGGGTTTTTTCTGGTGGGGTTATTTGAAATCGAAGGTCTATGTAGATAGGCCGCAAAATCTACAAGAGTTGAAAAATTGAATTAGAATCGAAATTAACAGAATTACTCCGGAAGTTATTCGCAATGTGCAAGAGGAATGTGTCCGTAGATTTCCTTGTTGTCAAGAGACTGGTGGATGGCATTTCGAACATCTTATTTAACCGTTCTATTTTGTTGGATATAAAGTTATTCTCTTATTGAAATAAAATATTAATTTTTGTTCACCCTGTACAAAAAAAATCTAATTAATTATTATCGTTGAACGCAGTATTGGAAGGCCTTCCAGATGAGGTATCACAAGCCATCTATTCCAATTTAAAAAAATTACCGATTACGTCACCATGTCAAAACCAGTGGCATAACCTCTTTAGAATATACATAAAAAAATCGGCATTTTAAAATAAAAATCGAACTATTTCAGGATTTTTGTCAAAAGTGCATGGCTTGCGAAATATCTTATTTGTTCCATAATTTTGAGGCGCACTGTATATATATATATATATATATATATATATATATATATATATATATATGAAAAATAGTAATATCGAGGGGACTGTTAAAAACAAAATGGAAATCACAAATGAGCGGCTGGCTTCTGTTTGTTGACTCCGTTGATTTGTCGTTTTCTACCAAGTGTTGTTCATCCTTGCACTTCTCCACCGTACTGATGAGGGCCGAGAGCCCGAAACACGTATCTACGGTTAACACTTTTCTCTGAGGGTTATGTCCATTAAATTCCTTCCATTTATATATATATATATATATATATATATATATATATAAATTTTGTTTTCATGTTTGAGCATATGCACAGTATACAGAATATATCATAGAAAATACCCGAGATCACGAGCGTCCTTTGATTGGCACAGTGGAGCATTTGCTAGTGAAGGTGAAGATTTAGTTATTTCTATTTTTTCAAAACATTCGAAAATTACTCCAAATGTTATTGGTTAAATAATACTTCATATGTAAATTTAACATGGGATACCTCACAACTTCTGGTTATTTTATCAGACATATAAAGTGAAAATGCTTGATTATTTAAATTTGTATTTTAAGCATCTTTGACTTTCCATTAGTAAAACGAAGTCTGGTCCATAGTAAAATGCATTTATTTATAGGGAAGAAATTAGCAAGGCAGTTCGGCAAAGTATTTTGCCATCTTCAGGCTCTCTAAAATATACATAAAAATGATACAAGAGTGGCCATTGTAAAAGTTGATAGAAGACTTACCATAAAAATAAACACCATGAAAACATCACTGACTTACACAAACATTGAAGTTAAAATGTCAACTGATTAATATAACAAAGGTTATCGACTAAATCAATGAGTTGACATTTTAACTTCAATGTTGGATGTAAGTCAGTGATGTTATGTTTATTTTTGTGCCAAGTCTTCTATCAATTTTTACGATGTTCACCTTGTATCGTTTTTATGTATATTTTAGAGAGCCTGAAGTTGGATGTAAGTCAGTGATGTTATGTTTATTTTTGTGCCAAGTCTTCTATCAATTTTCTCTCCTAGAAATGAATACTTCTTACTGTGGAGCAGACTGAATTTTTTCTACTAATTAATTAGAACTCCACCTGGCATGGACTACTTTCATAATCTTTCTTTTTTTTTCATGTTCATCTAGCATCTGTATAGTTCACACACAATGGATAAAACAACCAATTAATTCTTCAAAATGAAGTGGGGATATAAGCTTCTGTTGAACTTACCTTCATCCATTGGGGTATTCGCCGAATTGAATGGATTAGTGCATGTGCCAATATATGTTCTAAATATTACTGTATTGATATTTTTATATTTTGAAGTAGATTTGAATTGTAGATATTCTCGTTGTTAGGATTTATCATCAATGTATTTAATGGATTATTGCATTTATCAAATATTACCTATTGTATCAATATTTTTATTTAACCTTTCTAACTAGATTTATGATGTAGATATTCTTGATGTTGAAATTTATCATCAATGTATTGAATGGATTATTGCATGTACTAATATATATTCCAAATATTACTGTATTAATACTCGTTTTAACGAAATTTAAGATTTAGATATTATTGATATTACAATTCATCACGAATGTATTGAATGGATTATTGCATGTACCAATGAATGTTCCAAATATAACTGTAACAATACTTTTTTTTACTTTTTCACAATATGTACAATGTAGATATTCTCGATGTTCGGTGATTATTTAGATATAATCATATAGGCATTATACTGTAAACTTATACTTTGTCTGTTTTTATTATAATATAAATAAATTCATATTATGTACCTGTACCTTTTATGTGCAGAGTCAAATATTTATTAAGTTCAAATATAATTAATAATTTAGAATGAATAGACTCAGAAATCCACGAATGCAGAAAGATCAAGCGCGGCGGAGGAGTCTCCATATTTTTGAAAGAAAACTTGGAATTCAACATTCTTGAAAAGAAAACCTTGGGAGATTGTGAATTTATTATTCTCGAAATGATATCTATATGTCCAAAACCAAAAATTGGCATAATCTATCGACCACCTCATACAAATACATTAGAATTCTTCAAAATTATTAATAATATTACTGGAAGATATAGAAATCTCATTTTATTAGGCGATATGAATTTAAATTTATTAGAAAAAAATTATTTGGTAGATGAATACAAAAGTATCTACATGACAAATGGTTACAAACTATTAAATGTAATTGATGAACATCATTATACAAGACAAAACCACAACAATACAAAAACAATCATAGATCATGCTGTGACTAACTTTCAATTAAACAGTGTCAAGTATCACGTTGAATATGAAGATTTCCATTTTTCTGATCATTAAATAATAAATATAAAAACAGAAATAATAACAAAAAAAAAATCAAAAATGATTAAAAAAATTATAAAAATTATAGATAAAGATAAATTCCGAAATTGCATTTCTGAAAAAATGAACTCTTTTACGAATATACCAACATTTGAAGAACTTGCTGAATGTATTTAAAAATCTAAAGAAAAATCCAGCAAAATAAAAAAACAAAATCAAAATACGAGACAACAATAACTGGATAACTAAAACTGTGATTGATAAAATAAAAATTCGAGAAAAAATAACAAAAATAAAACAAACAAAAAAAATTTGGGATGTTATCAATAGCAACATAGGAAATAAAAATAAAAAAAAAATCATTCCATCAGCCAAATCAAAAATAAATCTGGAACACTAATAACATCTGAAAAAGAAATATGTAATGAATTCATCAATTATTTCTCGGAAATTGGATTAATTTTATCAAAAAAATTCCAAAATAAACCAATATTGTCATCACAAATCCAAACATTGCTCCTGGTGAAGATCAAATAACTTCAAGAAACTTGAAAGATATAGTAGATTTAATTAGTCTTCCACTATCACTTGTTATTAATAAATGTATTGAAAATGGCGTCTTTCCAAATTACCTCAAAAAAACCATATTGAAACCAATTTATAAGGGAGGAGAAAGAAATGAAATTTCTAACTACCGTCCAATTGCACTCTTAAATATTTTTTCAAAAATTTTCGAGAAAGTATTGAAAATACAACTGATCAAATGCATTATATAATACTGGCTTTGATAAATTTCAGTATGCTTTCATACCAAATTCTAATACACAATCTGCAGTAACTGATCTCATACATGATATATATGAAACTTTAGATGAGAGCAATTATGGCGTTGCAATTTTTTTGATATCAAAATTATTGTGAAAATCGTATCCAATATGTAATTATGAATGAAAATAAAAGTTCAATTGAAAAACGATGCACAATTGGAGTCCCACAAGGTTCAGTATTGGCCCCAATATTTTATTTGATTTATGTGAATAGCATAACTAAAATAAATTTTGTAGGAAAATATGTTTCTTTCGCAGATGATACTGTACTCTACTATTCGGCCAAAGACACAAAAATACTCGAGAAAAATATAGAAAAAGATATGAAATTGATTGAAAAATGGTTGGATGACATAAACCTAACAATCAATTTAGAAAAATTAAACAAAAAAATATAAAGCCAATAAAATTGAAAGTGAAAATAAAGAATAAAATTATAACTGAAGTTGAAAAACACAAATATTTGAGTCTGATTATAGATAAAAATCTAAATTTTAAAAGTCATGTAAATAAAATAAAAAAAAATCAATTATCCCTCTGATTGGAGCAATTAGAAGAGTTGAATTTCTGAATACTCATATTCAAACACTAATATACAATGCCCATATTTTTTCTCATATCAGATATCTAATAACAATAGGGTCATCCTGTAGTAAAAAACAAAAAGGTATAATTTATCGTCTTATGAATAAAGCAATTAAAATTATTTTCAAAAAACCCTGGGAAACACCTTCCTTAGAATTATACAAAAATACTAATGATTTGACATTAGAAAATCTAATAAAATTTGAGAAAGCAAAATTTGCATACAAACTAAAAAACAATTTTCAAAAAAGTAATACTCCAGTTGAAAAAAATTCAAAATTACACGATTATAATATTAGAAATGCAAAAAAAAAAACCAAATTAGTTCAATGAAAACTTATAGCAAACTTTCAAATGATCTGAAAAAATTGAAATCAACGAAAATATTCTTACAAAAACTTAAACAAAGTATGCTGTTATAAGGATGTTCAACAATACATGTATGTACATTTATGTTTATTTAAATTTTTATTTAAAGATATGAATATGTATATGTGTCTGTGTGTGTTTGTGTATATATTTAATTACAATTATGTGTATATGTATGTATGTATGTGTGTGTATATGTGAGTGTATATGTGTGTATATATATATGTGTGTATATATATATATATATGTATATATATGTACATTTAGTTAAGATTTGAATATGTATTATTACCAGTTAGTTCTAAAATGGTTGAAATTTAAAATTGTAATCAATCAATTACCTTCCTTATACCAGAACTTGTTCTGTTTGGAAGATGTTTTGCAATAAATAAATGTGTAGAGAAAAAAAAAATATACTCACAGATTTCGTAATTTTTTTGTAAAATTGTTATTTACTTATTTTACACCAACTCTTTGTTAAGGGATACTAATTCAAAGGTAAAGATGATTACTATCGTTTCGGACGTCCATCGTCTTAATGTATTTAAAAGGTTTTCACGACGAAGGTAAATATGTTTACTCATCCATTTTTTACAAATACAAGTTTACATTTTCTATAGCCAAAACTTTTGTACCCATCAGGGATGGCTTTAAAAATTTCCCTATGGTTACAAAGCTATAGAAAAAAAATTGATAACTGAAGATATTGTGTCGAGGGAAAAAATATGGAATTTCGTATCATCCCTGTAGGTACTTGGCATTCATAAAGAGAATGTGACAACAAACCTCACAAAACGTTGACATAAGACTGCACATTCTAGTTATTTAAAGTATTTTTGAGTTCCAATCGATCAAGATTAATGCAATAAAATAGTTTTCAAAAGGAGAGAAAATCTCGGAACGAAAGATAATGAGCTATTAATTCGTATAAATCTTTGTTGTGGCATTAAAAAAAAAAGGCTCGAAGTCAAAGGTCAAAAAAATCGGTTTTTCGTAAATATATCGCTTCCTATGCTTTAAATGATATTTGCATTTATTATAGAAGTTGTTAAACATGAAATTCTCTTAAAAACTTTTTGCAATTAGTTTTTTTATACATTCGACCGTTTTTGAGATAGAAGGCGAAGAGTGCGGAGTGCTCAGTCATACATCATAACGCAAAGTCAACTGTGAATCCCAATACATTATGAAGTTAATTATTCACTTATTCGTTGGTGCAGCAGCTCATCAACATATCAATCTTGTCTACTACTAGATTCAAACTTGGTTAGGGAATGATTTAGAACCTCAGGAATGGGGTTGGGTACTACAAAATGAAATGCTGGAACCGATAACTTCGCCCTCTTTCTCAAAAACGATTAAACATATAACAAATAGCTTGAAACAAAATTTGTAGGAAATTTCATGCTCTACATAATGGATGCAAATATCATTAAAAGCATAGGAAGCGAGATATTTATTTTTGACCTAGAATATCTTAAGACGCGGACACAAGATCTTATGAGAGGTTTGAGCTAACTTTTAAAATACCAAAACAAAGGTTTATACGAGTTTATAGCTTAGTATCTATCATTCCGAGGTGAAACCTCTTACGTGACTGGATTACATAGGCTTATTTTATTGTCAGAAGAAATGAATGTTATCGACAAAGTCGTTAAAAAATTACATATTAATAGAGCAAAGTAGAAGAACAATAACAACGACAAATGGTAATGGTACAGACTGATTAGGATTTGTATTACTTGAATAATAAAGATAAGTAAGATTGATAACAGGGTTTGATGTTGAGAAATATTTTCATATTTAGAAGACTGGTAGGATCTATGTGTGATCTTTGAGAAAAGGTTTTTAAAAATTTTCTATGTGTGATCGTTTGAGAAAAGGTTGTAGATATGTTAGTTTGTGAGTGACAAAAAGTTTCATGTGAAATTCAGAGGGAAGTGCTGATTGGAAGAAACAATTACTTTCGATAAAAATAGAAGACAAGTTGAACATGAAATTAATATTACCCTGATTAAAAAATTAAATTGGAAAAACATGTTTTATTTTTTATATAAACAAATAGTTCATTAATTATGTTTATGAAATTATGAAAAGTGTGTAATTATATTACATACCTATTGATAGATCACTAACTAAATAAAAAATAACCTTATGAGAAACGAGTGATGGTCAAATCACATAAGATTCTTGAAAGAAAAACCGAGAATAGGTATATTTTATATTTAATATTGTACTATTCTTATATTTATGAACACATAATGTTCTCCTCTTCCATTTGACATCCAACTCGATACGATAGCAAAGAAAACAAATTTTCAGAGATCCCTACTTTTTTGGAGGTAACATCCGTCATATTGATTTTATTCTTATAAAATGTAGCCTATATCACCCAGACCACAATAACGAATCGATTGACACCTCATTTATCAATATCAGATGAGTTTAGGCGCTACGGTGGAACTGTAAATACAAAAATACATAGCCTGCTAAAAATATAACCCTTCCTTTTGGCTTCACGTCATTAATGTACACAATCAAAAACTGCAGTATCCCTGCGTGGTCCATTATTTTTCAAGTGAAAAAAACAACGATTAGATTCGAGTACGAGTAAAACTCATTTCAGATGATTGCTTGAAATTTCGACTGAATAAAATTCGACAATTCTTATAGTAAGTGAGTGTAGGTACGTCAAAAACTATAGCTAAAAGAGAATAACACTAGCACCCAAAATAGTGTACATGTGATATAATGTATAGAAAATAAGAGATTTTATGTATGCTAGCACATTATATCCATATTGTATATATGAAAAGTAAAAAATAGCATGTATATTTTAAGTAAAACTAAACTATGAAGTAAGCTGATAGGCATATTATATCCATTCATGAGGAAAACCATCTTCGATATTATAGAGTGGGTGTACAAGCAGCGACGTTTTCAAATAGTATTTAAATTTTTTAGTAGAGTAGGTCTTCCAGACCACTGGAATACGGTTATACAATTTGATTGGCAAATATTCTGTCTGCTGCATTGTTTTGGTGAAGTTCACTCGAGGCAGTCTATATAGATCTTTGTTAAGAGTATTGTACTGGTGGGTTTCGAGCCCTGTAATATCTTTTTTTTTGTTTTTGAGTATCCATAGCATCGCTTCTATGATTATATATATATATATATATATATATAAATATATATATATATATATATATATATATATATATATATATATATATATATATATATATATATATATATATATAAATAGAATTGTCAAGATATGCATTTGAATAAATAAGGGTTTTGCATGTTCCCTCGGATCCGCCTTAGCCATAGTTCTAACTATTTTTTTTTGCATATCAGTAGTTGTTGGCAGTTGAGATTGTGCCCCATAGTAACACGTCATAAATCAAATGACAGTGAACCATACCGTAGTACACCGTCTTCAGTACCTCTACTGATACCATCTCTCTGAGATTTCTTAATAAAAATTGGTTTTTGAAACTTTTTCTGCATTTCCTGAATATGTTCTTTCCAGTTTAAGTCCGGAACTATCTGAAAACATAGTATCTTTACTGACCAGTCACCTACTGTATCTCTGTTTTTTGAGAAAGTTATTTCTTGGTTTTATTTTTGTTTAAGGATAATGTGTTTGCGTTGAAATAGGTTTCAGCTCGTGACAGTGTCTCATCTGACATTTCATCTAAGTTTCTGTCTCTAATCAAAATGGTCGAGTCATCGGCATACATGAAGACATCTGTGGTGTCTAGGAATGTTGGCAAGTCATTTAGATAAATTATGAACAACAGTGGCCCTAGTACCGAACCCTGCGGTACACCATGTTCAATTTGTGTTGTATTAGAGACTCAGTTATTGTTGTCTATCTGTCAAAAATGTTTCGATGGGACGAAGAGCTGGTCCACGTATTCCATGTTTATAGAGCTTTGTCAATTGATTTCTGTGTGAGACACTGTCGAAGGCCTTCACAGGATGGCACGTGTGTTTATTCCCTCATCTAGATTTTTTGCTATTTGGTGAACAATTTCAGTTACAGCTCGTGATGTTGATCTAAGAGATCGAAAACCATATTGCTGGTCATTGAGGTATTTTCCTTTTTCCAAGAAGCTTGTTATCCTGTCCTTGTCAATCACTTCAATTATTTTTGATATTATTGGGGAAATTGTTATAAATCTATAATTATCGCAGTCATTTATATCACCTTTCTTCAGAATTGGGATTGCTCTACATAGTTTTATGTGTGCTGGGAACTCTCCCTTCTCCATACAGGTATTAACTAAATGTGTAAGTGGTCTGCTCAAGATTTCCGGAATAAATTCGATTATTTTTTACTTATATTGTACGCATCCGTACTTGAACTATTCTTCAGAGCTTTTATCACACTTGTTATTTCCTTTTCATTTGTTGGGCTCAGGAATACTGTGTCTTTGGCGCTGATTTTCACAAGTTCATCCCCAGATACACCTGTGGGGGGTATTTGTTTGATAATATTGTCAATCATTGTGGAACTGAATTCGTTGAAATCGTTTGCAGCAAGGTAGGTGTTGTGGTTGATAATGTTTCCTGACTTTCCTTGTGTTTCGTTAAAAAATTTCCGGGCTGTTTTTGCAGTATTCCTTGTTTGTAATAACATTGTCGTACATACCCTTTTTCGCTCTCTTCACATTTTCTCTGTATTTTTTTTTGATTGTATGATAGGCGCATTTTGTTCCATAATTTCCGTCTTCGTGTATTGATGTTTTTTTGTCTTACGTGTTGTCTTCGATTAACTAATCCATTTTGCAATGATAAACTTATGATTACTCCGGCAATTTATCGAAACATTACAAAAGTAGCCAGATTCAGAAACATCAGAAGTTGAAGAAATAGTTTTTTAACATTTTTAGTAGTTGTTATTACGTCGGATAATAACGCGAGTTAACAAACTATTCGAATCCTGTGGAAAAATAGCGGTTTACTCGAGTACATAAGCGCGGCGATACAAAAAAATTGTCCCGAGCAATTTTTGTCAAGGTTTTTTTTTGTCCGGGAGGAAAAGGTAGTATACTGCGTTTCTCCCACCCCTTCATCACCGCTGTGCCGAAGGTTGCGGCAGGATGTTTTCCTGACCGCGCTAATTGAAACGCACAATCCACACAATCTTTTATGTGGAAAAAGAAGGTAAATAAAAAAAACTGTTACTGATTGATAATTATTATTTCCGGCACGATTTACGCCGGCACATTTGTCATTACGAACCGTGTTGAAAACGGGGTATAAACAATCGAACGGACTCTTGGACTAAATGTTTCGAATGAACCGTTATATCTCTATCTTAATTCTATATTTGGGTATGAATCAAATATATCCAACCATTTGGACTAGATATAAATTTATATGAATAATAAGTTTTTCTTTCGGTATGATTCAACTCTAAAATTCCAAGAGGATATAACACATGGATGACATTACCCACATAAAATAATAAACTCATATTGTATTTCTTTATGTTTTAACCTTACTTGATGCTGATATGTATTTATCGCGAATCTAGTATGCATTTATTGAGGGTTATGTCATGAGTACTAGGGATTTTATACTAAGGGTAATATATCAATTTTTTGCTTATAAATGTGAGTACCTGGGCGACCGAGCTCTGCTCGTCGTGTTTTTTTGTAAAATCGTGTTTTTTCGGAGATACTAATTTTTTAAACTTGAAATATTCGGATCATATAATAACGCCATCTCATATAGGTGTCTAAAAAAAAAAAAAATGTATAACCTAACCTACCGGTATTCCAGATGTCGTAGTTGAATCTGGTGGATTCGCTAATTCGCCCGTTCTACCAGACGTCGTAGTTGAATCTGGTGGATTCGCCCCTTTTAACCCAACCCAAAGAACTTAAAGAGCAAAACCCTATCTGAATACAAAATTTCATCCAAATCGTTAAAGCCGTTTTCGAGATATATAAATATACAAGAATTGATCGTTTAAAGATAAGATTTGCCTGGAAATTCAACTGAGGGTGATGATCAAACCACTAAAGTTAAGCTTGGGTGGTTTCATCTTTGATAATAAGGCCGCAAATGTTAAAAAAATCATGTTTATATAACATCCTGTATGGGGGTTATTATAATTAAGTATTGGTCTCAGGATAACCTATTTACAGAGTGGCCACTTTTTTAATGGGATTGTATTGGTAACTTTTAAACCATAAGAGTTAGAAGGTCGGTCAAATGGAGAAATAGTTGCATTCATAGAAGCATTGTCAAGCAGTTCAAACAAATCGAGATTATCAGGGCCGGTTATTGAGATATCATAAGAAAAGTAAATTCTATCATTTTGAGTTTTCTTTTTTTCCCACTTTATTTCGAATATTATCGAAAAATGTCACGGGAGATTTTTATTCGACAGTAAATTATCTTCAATTTGACATAATCAGATTTTATATCCAACGTTTCGTACGCTCTGGGCCACCCTCAACCTAATTTTTTTCAATACGGACCTGCATATTTTATGACATTTTTCGAAATAACTTTTAACGCTGAATTCAACGATATATCATACAATGTCATTCAAAGTTGATTTTCAGGTGATTTTGACCCTTATCCAAATTTCTTTGGGTCGGATCTGTATTACATTTAGGTACCTTTAGTTTAATTAACAACATGCAATACATTTCGATAAGAAAATCAACTTACTCATCTTCAACTGAATGGAACGTAACACAATCAAAGCAAGAAACAAGTAATAATTATTTACAAATTTCAAGAGGTGAAAAACCTAATTCATAATAATTAAACGAAACTATCATTTAATGAAAGAAAAATCAAATGATTATTCGAAAGTAAATGATGAACATTAATGAAGTAAGTGTTCGAAATGTCCACCATTTTGTAAAATGCACTTTGCGGTTCTGGAACCCATACTTCTTATACATTTGCTTATTTCGTCTCCTTGAATACCTTCCAATACATTCTCAATTTTCTCGCGAAGAATCTCTATTGTCGGGTTCGTAGTATCATGAATTTTATTTTTGAGATATCCCCACAAATAAAAATCCAGCAGATTCAAATCCGGAGATCTGGCAGGCCATGCTACTGGACCTGTTGTTCCAATCCATGAATCAGGAAAAGTTCGATTTAGATAGTCTGTGACTATTCTTGAGTTTTGTGGACCACATCCGTCTTGTTGGAACCATGGACTATTACGCCGATACCGTATAGGAAGATCATCCAACATTTCTTCTATAATTTCTACATATTTTGCTCCGGTTAGGTTGCCGTCAATAAAATAGGGTCCCAGTAATTTATTATTCAACAAACCGCACCATATGTTCAAAGAAAAACGATATTGATGTCTAACTTCATGAATTAAGTGAGGATTTTCTATGGCATAAAAATGTTTGTTCCTTCGATTGAACATGCCAGAATTTGTGAATGTCGTTTCGTCTCCCCAAATGATATTGTGCGCAAAATTGTTGCTAATCCGCACCTTCCGTTGGAACCAATTACAGAATTGCAACCTTCTCTCAGGATCATTGCGATATAGTTTTTGCACGGCTTGGTATTTATAGTCATGGTATCCGTGTCTCTTGAGTATTTTATTAACATCATTTTTTGATAAATTGCATCACTGGCCATAGTTCTCGATCCTAATCCTGGATTCATTCGAATTTGGGCCAGAACATTGATGTCATTGAAAGGCTCGTTTCGTCGTACATAAGGACCTCTAGGTTTGATGAATGAATTATGTGCAAGTAACGTTGTAGATAAACGTCGAAACATTTTAATATTTGGTGTTGTTCTTTCAGGATATAATTCACCATGCCTTTATTGTGCTTTGAACGAATTTCTATCTAGTTTTATGTACACTTCGTACATATCTCTCTTCTCTTCATTTGTGTATCTTACCATATCGAATAAGTAAAATTGAAATTACTCACAAAAGTATTTAATGACAAGTTCTTGTGACACAATAATAAACGAAGTGACAAATAATATGACATTTCTTGTTATGTTCTTTTTTATCCACGGCCTACTACTTGAAAATAATACATTCAATAAACCTAGAGTTGTGTGTATGTAAGAAAAAACAAGTCTATCAACGATATCAATGTTCTGACCCAAATTCAATTGAACCCAGAAAAAAAATCGAGAACTGTGGCCAGTGAACGCAATTTATCAAAAACTGCTGTTAATAAAATAGTCAAGAGACGCGAATACAATGATTTTAAATTTGAATACCAAGCCTTGCAAAAATTATATCGTAATGATCTCAAAATAAAGTTCGATTCTGTTATTCGTTTCAACGGAACAAATGACAAATCCAACAATAATTATTACTCGCGAGAAGATTGAGGATGTATTGGAAGGTATTCAAGGAGACGAAATAAGCAAATGTATAAGAAGTATGGGTTCCAGAACCGCAAAGTGCATTTTACAAAATGGTGGACATTTCGAACACTTACTTCATTAATGTTCATCATTTACTTTCGAATAATCATTTGATTTTTCTTTCATTCAATGATAGTTTCGTTTAATTATTATGAATTAGGTTTTTCACCTCTTGAAATTATTACTTGTTTCTTGCTTTGATTCTGTTACGTTCCATTCAGTTGAAGATAAGTTGATTTTCTTATCGAAATGTATTGCATGTTGTTAATTAAACTAAAGGTACCTAAATGTAATACAGATCCGACCCAAAGAAATTTGGATAAGGGTCGAAATCACCTGAAAATCAACTTTGAATGACATTGTATGATTTATCGTTGAATTCAGCGTTAAAAGTTATTTCGAAAAGTGTCATAAAATATGCAGGTCCGTATTGAAAAAAAAATAGGTTGAGGGTGGCCCAGAGCGTACGAAACGTTGGATACAAAATCTGATTATGTCAAATTGAGGATAATTTACTGTCGAATAAAAAACTCCCGTGACATGTTTTGATAATATTCGAAATAAAGTGGGAAAAAAAGAAAAATCAAAATTACAGAATTTACTTTTCTTATGATATCTCAATAACCGGCCCTGATAATCTCGATTTGTTTGAACTGCTTGACAATGCTTCTATGAATGCAACTTTTTCTCCATTTGACCGACCTTCTAACTCTTATGGTTTAAAAGTTGCCAATACAATTCCATTAAAAAAGTGGCCACTCTGTATGAAAATAACACGTAAGTACCTATGGGATTATTTGGGATATGGGAAAAAACAGCCGGGGATGGAAGGGAAAATCTATGCGTACTAGGTGAGTTCACGCTTCTAGCAACTATAAAATAACTTGGTGTAGAGCTTTCCGTGTAGATTTCAAAGGTGAACTCCTGAATATGTGAACTGTTGAATATTGGCGATCTTCAATATTCTGATATTTTTAACATTTGAACATGGGAACAAGGCATATAAATATTCGTTGTCTTTCTAGACATAAGAAAAGTAATAGAATTCGCGTGAGAAACAGTTTGGATACAAAGAATACTGGGGGTGAACCTTTTATAACAATTTGGTTGACATATTCAACAAAGCATAGGTTTTCTTTGTTTCTATGATAAATTAAATAGCTTACGATAATGGGAGGTACCTATAGAGGCTGAGGTAAACGAAATTTTTAAACGTGTTTTTTGTGGTTTATTTATGTTGGGAATTTATTTTGACTTCCTTTTTTTGTTTTTTTTTTTAATTGCAATACATCTTCCAAACAGAATGAATTCTGGTATAAGGAAGTTAATTGATTGATTACAATTATAAATTTCAATCATTTTAGTAGTAATACCTATTCAAATCTTAACTATATCTCAACTATATACTATATATACAGGGTGTTTCCTTACTACGGTACGAAACCTCAGGGGGTGTTTCGTTGTCATTTGACAAAAAAAAGTTCCTATGAACAAATGTCCGGAGTTGCTTCGTTTCTGAGATACAGGGCGTTGAAGTATAAAAAAAAGGTATTTATAAAATATCCTGAAACCGATGTGGTTGAAATGTGGTACAGCTATTCGAAGTAATAAGGCAATTATTTGGCCCTAAGTAGGTCCAGTGGCGTCTCAGTGGGCACCACAGCCAACAATACTGAGAAAAAAATTATTTTCTCCTTTTCAGTGCATTTGAATATAAGCGAGGGTTCTTTAAAGTTTTTTATAAGCATGGTAAAAATACAACTTTTTGGCCTCCTGTGTTTTTTTTCATATTTAGCTCTGTTTTCGAGAACAAAAAAAATGAAGGCACTCTACAATCATGATTACCTGCTATGGAGACCGACTGACAGTGATAGTATTGTCATATCAGTAAAAGCCAGAGTTGTCAATTAGCAGTGATTCCATCATGAATACTTTTACTAACGCTGAAATGGCTGACATGCACTTTATTTATGGGTAAGCAAATGGAAATGCGGAAGAAGCCCGGAGAATCTACCAGGATAGATATCTTAACAGAGTAATTCCATGTGCTAAAACATTTAGAACGCTACATGCAAGATTATGTGAAACTGGAAATTTCAATAAAATCGTAAGTGGTGAAAGACCAGAAACTGTAACAACGCCTGAACTAGAAGAAGCTATACTTGATGCGATAGAAGAAGATCCTTCAAATAGTACCAGGAAGATTGCACTGCAGCTTGAAGTAAGCCCAAAAACCGTTTGGAAAGTTCTAAAAAGAAACCTCCTATACCCATATCACATACAGCGGGTCCAAGCTCTACTGCCTAGGGATTTTCACCCAAGATTAATGTTTTGCAGGTGGTTGATTCATACGATGGCACACAATAATAATTTTTTACCAAATATTTTATTTACGGACGAGGAAAATTTTGCACGAGATTCTATTATGAACTTTCACAATAACCATTTCTGGGCCGACGAAAATCCCCCCATTATTAGAGAAAGTCATTTTCAGCAACGATTTTCGCTGAACGTATGGGTAGGAATTATTGGTGACTACCTAATTGGACCCTTTTTTTACCAGCAAGATTATCAGGTCCATCCTACACGGCTTTTTTGCGAAATCATTTACCCATTTTGTTGAAAGAAGTACCTGTACTTGTAAGAGGCAACATGTGGTTTATGCACGACGGAGCTCCAGCTCATTTAAGTGTTCTTGCTCGTCAGCATCTCGACATCACCTACCCTAATCGCTAATTTTTTTGCACAAACCAGTGCTACTTGGAGTGCTCTCAAAAGTTGTAGAAGAGTGATATTATCAGCAAATGAAATTTCATGGGTAATGAATCAATATTGGGTCGCATCAGCATACAGTCTCATACAGATTTTACTTAATTTCTAATGTTATTGTGATTGCAAATCTTCGAATATCATGCAAAAATTCAGAATTATTGAGGTATTTGTGAATGAAAAATACCATCCCGATATTTTTCATTATTCTGAGGTTAATGAAATAAGAAAGTATAAGAAAATATTATTAAACTCTGCGAATTATTCCGACAAAAATGTCATTGGAAAATGCTTCCAAAATGCGACAAAATTGACAAAACACCAATTTTGAAAAATCATACAAAGCTAACCGCGGGGTTTTTTTTTTTGGAGGTAGTGAATACAGTAAAAAAATATTTTGCCGGGTAATATTTCGCCTCAAAACGACCCTTCGAAAATATTAAGGGAACACCAACTTTTAAAAATCCTATACGTAACCTAAGAATTTTCCTCCAGATTTTTAAGCCAAAATGATTCTCAGAGAGGCAGTAATTAAAACCTGATATACAAAATAATTTGCCGGGCAAGATTTCACCTCTTACGGCCCTTCCAACTTTGAAAAATCCCCACAAAGCTAACCCCGTGTTTTTTCACATTTTTTTAAGGTCAAAATAATTCTTGGAGAGGCCGTTAATGAAATCTAATACACAAAATATTTTGCCGGGCAAAATTCCGCCTCAAAACGGCCTTTTAAAAGTGCGAAAATGTTAAGGGAACGCAAACTTTGAAAAATCATACAAAGCTAACCGCGGGGTTTTTCGTGAATTTTTTACGCCGAAATTATTCTTGAAGAGGCGCTGAATATACGTTATTCACAAAATATTTTGTTGGGCCAAATTCCGCCTTAAAACTGCTATTCGATAGTGCGAAAATATTAAGAAAACACCAACTTTGAAAAATCAGCGTGGCGGAATACGAAGGAGAATCTTCAAATTTGATAAAAAAGAAACATATTTGATGAAAGTTACCCCAGTGAATTCGAATGATTTTTATGATGACGACTTGGTGAAGTACAAAGGGTTTTATTACCCCTACGATACATATAGAAATTATGTTGTCACCAAGTACAAAACACCTTTTTCAGTTGAATTGAGAATCGAAGATTTCAAGTCTCTATACGGCAGAGAATGGTTGACAGATTTTATAATAAATTACTGTTTGGTAGCTTTGAAGGAATCGAATAAAGCCTCTCGAGAAAATGTCGTTCTTACCACCAATCAAACATGCAATTATGCATTGCTCGAATTAACTCGAGAATGATTTTTTCAAAGAACTGCCACAGATTGATGCCAATTCAATAATTGTAATGCCGAAAATAACCGGAACGATTCTCAATAGAGATCACTGGATACTTGCCGTAGCAGATTTGTTTGATTTTTCTAAATTGGTGTTTTGTCAATTTTGTCGCATTTTGGAAGGGCCGTATGAGGCAAAATCTTCCCCGGCAATATTATTCGATTATTAGGTTTCAATAACCGCCTCTCCAAGTACCTATCATTCAAAGTTTTCGTTCCCTTAACATTTTCGAACTTTCAAAGGGCCGTTTTGAGGCGGAATTTGGCCCAGCAAAATATTTTCTGTATTACGTCATATTTATTGCTTCTCAAAGAATCATTTTAGCCAAAAAAATTCAAGAAAAACACCGCGGTTAGCTTTTGTGATTTTTCAAAGTTGGTGTTTTGTCTATTTTTTCTCATTTTGGAAGGGCCGTATGAGGTGAAATTACAATTAACAGAAATTTTAATACTTAACTAGTTATTTTAAATTGTATTATATCATCATTCATCCTTCATAATGTGTCAACCATTATATTTCAACACCTGTATAATCATTTTCAACAAAGATTTTCCCTGATGATGAAAATAATTAATAAAATTTCCGAAAACTTGGACAACCTTCAAAGAGTTCTCTTTTATTTGCTGCAAAACCCCACTATTTACTGGTTCCATATATATATATATATATATATATATATATATATAAAACGGAAGACATTTAACGGACATAGCCCTCAGTGAGAAGTGTTAACCGTAGACACGTGTTTCGGGCTCTCGGCCCTCATCAGTACGGTGAAGAAGTGCAAGGATGAACAACACTTGGTAGAAAACGACAAATCAACGGAGTCAACAAACAGAAGCCAGCCGCACAATTGTGGTTTCGGTTAGCAGACCCTGCATTCCAGGGCAACAACCAACGTCACCACGGAGGCAGCTATAGCTACCTGCGTGACATCCGAGTCCAGGATTATAGATATGAATGGAAAGAATATCGAGGGGATTGGTAAACAAAACGGAAGAAATTTAACGGACATAGCCCTCAGTGAGAAGTGTTAACCATAGACACGTGTTTCGGGCTCTCGGCCCTCATCAGTACGGTGAAGAAATGCAAGGATGAACAACACTTGGTAGAAAACGACAAATCAACGGAGTCAACAAACAGAAGCCAGCCGCACATTTGTGGTTTCGGTTAGCAGACCCTGCATTCCAGGGCAACAACCAACGTCACCACGGAGGCAGCTATAGCTACCTGCGTGACATCCGAGTCCAGGATTATAGATATGAATGGAAAGAATATCGAGGATTGGTAAACAAAACGGAAGAAATTCAACGGACATAGCCCTCAGTGAGAAGTGTTAACCGTAGACACGTGTTTCGGGCTCTCGGCCCTCATCAGTACGGTGAAGAAGTGCAAGGATGAACAACACTTGGTAGAAAACGACAAATCAACGGAGTCAACAAACAGAAGTCAGCCGCACATTTGTGGTTTCGGTTAGCAGACCCTGCATTCCAGGGCAACAACCAACGTCACCACGGAGGCAGCTATAGCTACCTGCGTGACATCCGAGTCCAGGATTATAGATATGAATGGAAAGAATATCGAGGGGATTGGTAAACAAAACGGAAGAAATTTAACGGACATAGCCCTCAGTGAGAAGTGTTAACCATAGACACGTGTTTCGGGCTCTCGGCCCTCATCAGTACGGTGAAGAAATGCAAGGATGAACAACACTTGGTAGAAAACGACAAATCAACGGAGTCAACAAACAGAAGCCAGCCGCACATTTGTGGTTTCGGTTAGCAGACCCTGCATTCCAGGGCAACAACCAACGTCACCACGGAGGCAGCTATAGCTACCTGCGTGACATCCGAGTCCAGGATTATAGATATGAATGGAAAGAATATCGAGGGGATTGGTAAACAAAACGGAAGAAATTCAACGGACATAGCCCTCAGTGAGAAGTGTTAACCGTAGACACGTGTTTCGGGCTCTCGGCCCTCATCAGTACGGTGAAGAAGTGCAAGGATGAACAACACTTGGTAGAAAACGACAAATCAACGGAGTCAACAAACAGAAGCCAGCCGCACATTTGTGGTTTCGGTTAGCAGACCCTGCATTCCAGGGCAACAACCAACGTCACCACGGAGGCAGCTATAGCTACCTGCGTGACATCCGAGTCCAGGATTATAGATATGAATGGAAAGAATATCGAGGGATTGGTAAACAACACGGAAGAAATTCAATGGACATAGCCCTCAAAGTGTTAACCGTAGACACGTGTTTCGGGCTCTCGGCCCTCATCAGTACGGTGAAGAAGTGCAAGGATGAACAACACTTGGTAGAAAACGACAAATCAACGGAGTCAACAAACAGAAGCCAGCCGCACATTTGTGGTTTCGGTTAGCAGACCCTGCATTCCAGGGCAACAACCAACGTCACCACGCAAAGAGTGCGGCTCGCTTCTGTTTGTTGACTCCGTTGATTTGTCGTTTTCTACCAAGTGTTGTTCATCCTTGCACTTCTTCACCGTACTGATGAGGGCCGAGAGCCCGAAACACGTGTCTACGGTCAACACTTCTCACTGAGGGCTATGTCCGTTAAATTTCTTCCGTTTTGTTTTCCAATCCCCTCGATATTCTTTCCATTCATTATATATATATATATATATATATATATATATATATATATATGTATATAAAAAAAAAAAACTATGAATTTGAAATAAACTTTGTAGAAAGGATATTCCTTGAGGTTGCAGTCAAAATAATGGCCTATGAGAAAAAGTA
This sequence comes from Gonioctena quinquepunctata, assembly GCA_018342105.1. Taxonomy (NCBI): domain Eukaryota; kingdom Metazoa; phylum Arthropoda; class Insecta; order Coleoptera; family Chrysomelidae; genus Gonioctena; species Gonioctena quinquepunctata. Next base: position 130,574 of record JAFIRS010003183.1, on the reverse strand, counting down.
AAACTCTTTCTTATTTAGTCAAGCTTTCGAAAATGTTTATTTTCATTATCAAGACAAGCTGTGGAGAAAAAAGAAAACACAATTGTGAAATACGATTTTTTCTCCACAGCTTGTCTTGATAATGAAAATAAACATTTTCGAAAGCTTGACTAAATAAGAAAGAGTTTTACTTTTTCTCATAGGCCATTATTTTGACTGCAACCTCAAGGAATATCCTTTCTACAAAGTTTATTTCAAATTCATAGTTTTTTTCAACTAGTCCAGTCACGAGACTACCCTTTCTTATATGTATATATATATATATATATATGTATATATATATATATACACACACATATATATACACACACATATATACACAGACACTATACACATTCATATCTTTAAATAAAAATCTAAACAAACATAAATAACATATACATATTGCATGCATATATGTATTGTTGAACATCCTTATAATAGCATACCTTAAGTTTTTTTAAGAATATTGTCATTGATTTAAATTTTTTCAGATCATTTGAAAGTTTCCATTCAACTAGATATTGGATTATTTTTCCCTTTATTTGAATGAATATTATGTAAGTGGATATTATCTGCATTTCTAATATTATGATCGTGTAGTTTAGATTTTTTTTCAAATGGAGTATTACTTTTTTGAAAATTGTGTTTGTATGCAAATTTTGCTTTCTCAAATTTTATTAGATTTTCTAATGTCAAATTATTAGTATTTTTGTATAATTCTAACGAAGGTGTTTCCCAGGGTTTTTTGAAAATAATTTTAATTGCTTTATTCATAAGACGATAAATTCTATCTTTTTGTTTTTTACTACAGGATGACCTTATTGTTATTAGATATCTGATATGAGAAAGAATATGGGCATTGTATATTAGTGTTTGAATATGAATATTCAGAAATTCAACTCTTCTAATTGCTCCAATCAGAGGGATAATTGATTTTTTGATTTTATATATTGAGTTTCAAAATTTAGAGTTTTATCTATAATCAGACCTAAATATTTGTGTTTTTCGACTTCAGTTATAATTTTATTCTTTATTGTTACTTTCAATTTTATTGGCTTTATGTTTTTTTGTTTGAAAAGCATGAGAACAGTTTTTTCTAAATTGATTGTTAGGTTTATGTCATCCAACCATTTTTCAATTAATTTCATATCTTTTGTGTCTTTGGCCGAATAGTACAGTATCGTCTGCGAATGAAAAATGTTTTCCTACAAAATTTATTTTAGATATGCTTTTCACATAATTCAAATAAAATATTGGGCCCATACTGAACCTTGTGGGACTCCAATTGTGCATTGTTTTCCAATTGAACTTTTATTTTCATTTATAATTACATATTGGATACGATTTTCACAATAATTTTGGAAAAGTTTATGAGAGTGACCTCTTATTCCCAAATTATTCAGAATATCTAATTAAAATGTATGATTGACTGTATCAAAAACTTTTTGATAACTAAAAAAATTGCAGCGCCATAATTGCTCTCATCTAAAGTTTCATATATATCATGTATGAGATCAGTTACTGCAGATTGTGTATTAGAATTTGGTATGAAAGCATACTGAAATTTATCAAAGCCAGTATTATATAATGCATTTGATCAGTTGTATTTTCAATACTTTCTCGAAAATTTTTGAAAAAATATTTAAGAGTGCAATTGGACGGTAGTTAAATTTCATTTCTTTCTCCTCCCTTATAAATTGGTTTCAATATGGTTCTTTTGAGGTAATTTGCAAAGACGCCATTTTCAATACATTTATTAATAACAAGTGATAGTGGAAGACTAATTAGATCTACTAGATCTTTCAAGTTTCTTGAAGTTATTTGATCTTCACCAGGAGCAATGTTGGATTTAAGAGTCATTATTATTTCATGGATGTTTTTTTCCGACACCGGTTTCAAAAATATGGATTTATTGCAAGGTTATGACAATATTCGTTCAGTTTGGAATTTTTTTGATAAAATTAATCCTTTTTTTTTTAATTTTGCTGATGGAATGATTCCTATGCTGCTATTGATAACATCCCAAATTTTTTTAGGTCTGTATCAGCTTTTTAAAATTATTTATTTAGGTTTTTTTTTTAATTTCTACAAATTGTATTTATGTCATTTTTTATTTTTTATAGGAATTTTTTCAAGTTTGAATATTTGGATCTTTTTTGAATTGTTTATATAATGTATCTCGAATTTTCATATTATCAATCACAGTTTCAGTTATCCAGTTATTTTTCTCGTATTTTGAGTTTTTTTATTTTGCTGGATTTTTCTTTATATTTTTTAATACATTCAGCAAGTTCTTCAAATGTTGGTATATTCGTAAAAGAGTTTATTTCTTTAGAAATGCAATTTCGGAATTTATCTTTATCTATAATTTTTATAATTTTTTTAATCATTTTTTATTTTTGATTGGTTATTATTTCTGTTTTTATATTTATTATTTTATGATCAGAAAAATGGAAATCTTCATATTCAACGTGATACTTGATACTGTTTAATTGAAAGTTAGTCACAGTCTATGATTGTTTTTGTATTGTTGTGGTTTTGTCTTGTATAATGATGTCCATCAATTACATTTAATAGTTTTTAACCATTTGTCAAGTAGACAGATAAGATTTTTATATCTTCCAGTAATATTATTAATAATTTTGATTGATTCTAATGTATTTGTATGAGGTGGTCGATAGATTGAGCCAATTTTTGGTTTTGGACATAGAGATATTATTTCGAGAATAATAAATTCACAATTTCCCAAGGTTTTCTTGTAAAGAATGTTGAATGCTAAGTTTTCTTTCAAAAATACGGAGACTCCTCCGCTGCTCTTGATCTTTCTGCATGCGTGGATTTCTGAGTTGAATTTTCATTAATGGAATTTCATCAGGGTATAACCATGTTTCAGATAATGTTAAGATATCAATTTCTTTTTTTTTTCATATATAATTCTATATCCATCAATTTATTTCTTAAACTTCTTATGTTCATATACGATATTGATAATGTTCTATGATTCATAATCAACCAACCAACCAATATGTATTTGGTATGATAGAAAGTTCTTATTGGACATTTTTCATTGGTTGCTGCATGATCAATATAATGATTCGTTTTGTATGTCATATTTGAAAATTCACAGTTTAAAACATTTCATTTTGATTTTTTTACAGTTTTTTTCTTCGTGTATTCCTCCACATCGAGCACATACTATCGTGTTTTTACAGTTTTTTGATGAGTGGTTGTATCGGTGGCATTTAAAACACTGTGTTATTTTAGTATTTTCATACACTTGCACATTTTGCCAATTTATAAATAGTTTTCCATTGTTTTGTTCAAATATTTTTCGGAATAAGTTGTTATGAGCACTCCTTATCAAGTATTTTAAATATAGCCATATGTAAACTGAAACTGAAGAATGCCAATAAAATAAATCAATTTTCGTTCGAAATAAAAAACGGTCGCATTAATAGTAAAATTTATATGACAACTCATAAAGTCGATACTTCCTCTATCATTTGTGTCGGCACCTCAATCGAAATTCCAACCATATTTTCAGACATTCATAACTAATATTACGACGGGACAGTTATTTTTATTTCTATTGAACTCAAAGATGCGACTAGGTAATTAACGATTCTTCGACAACGGGGTATAAAACATAAACTCTTAACGATCGCTTTTCACAGAGACCGCTGTTACATTAATGACCCATTAAATTAACATATCATGGCGGCGTGTCAACTCAAACGGGTACTCTCCGACACATAAGTAATATTTTATTGTTTTGGGCGGCATCGTTTGAATACCAACGCTATATATATAAGATTCTCCATACTAGAACTCTCTTCTCTCTTCATTCAGAATCCAGTCGTCGATCTAGTCAGTCAGTACAAAGCTAGTTCAGCTTCATTATGAAGCGAATAAAAGTAAAGTTTAATTTCAATTAGCGAAAATGAAGTCTCATCTTCCTACGAGTAGTAAGCGTAGACTCCGTAGAGTTTATCTGAAGTAGCAAATTAATCAACCATATGCAGAATCATTGTGAAAGTGTAATTCATCAGAAATCATCTCAGTAATAACTAAATGAATGGAATTAATATTTATCAAGAAGCTAAATAATCATATTGCAACAAGTGAACGCGTAATATTATTTGGAAATAAAACTGAATAATTAAGTCCTAATTAAACTATTGTGTATTACTTCAGTGGACGGTAAGCAATGAAACTGTTTATTTGGCAAGGTATATGTGTATAGTGTTATAAGAAAATATTTCATTATTGATTTCATAGTAGAAGAAATTATTGATTCAACAAAAGTAAAATTATTATCAATTGTTTAAAATAACTGAAGAACAGTTATTTTAATTGTCAACCTATATTTGTTTCTCATTTTAGATTATTGTTTATTCAATCTCATTTTGACTTTCTATACATTTTCTCAGTAAATTATACCAGGTGTATCAATAGTTGTTTTTATATTTTAGAAAATACATATATATATATTATTACAAGTCCTAATTGTATTATTATTCCGAAACGATTTGAGATTGGTCTTTGTACTGTCAAATTAAGTCCCCCCGCTTCATTACATACTGGGAGAAACAAGATCTCAAGCCGCTCTGGGAAATTGTTCCGTTATTGGTCAATAGACTGATAACACTCAGTATGTTATAACAAAAGGTGGACAGGTGTGGTTTTTCAATAAGACACACCCTGTACGTCTTATATCAATGGTGTCAGGTGTGGGGTGGATTTACAGAAAAATAACGTTTATATGTTGATTTTCGCAAAAGATGTCAAACTCAAAATTACTCGATGCAAATAAGAATGAAAATATAGTAAAAAATTGTTTTTCTCGTAAAAATATTATCAGAATTTGTGTAGTTAAAAGTGCGCATATATCGCAGTTTGCACTAAGGTTGTCATATTGGAAATTAATCTGGAAAAATATAATTGCAAATATAGAATAATTTTTAATATTGTTTGTGAATGCTAAAAGGAATGAAATTGTAGAAATATTCAGCAAAAGATAAACTTTTGGTAACGAATAAGGTAAAAAGTATTGAAAAATTGAAAAAATAATACGAAAAGCATTTAGAAAGTAATACAGTACAGGAGTTTGACGAGTGGAAAATCAAAACATATATATCGTTTATACAAGGCTGATCTCAGAAAGTATTCGGAAAGGAAAGTGAAATTTTTTTTATTCAATGGGAATTTTTATTAAAATTATTAAATCATGGAAACTCCGACAACAGTGCCGTGGACTGGTAGGGTTGATGATGTATTAAAGCAAAAATTTGAACAAGATACGCTTGTGCAATTTTGTATGGGATTGCTAGATCCTGTAAGGAAAAAAGTTTTATCTGCCAGTCCTGTCAGTTTAAAAGAAGCCATACAATTAGCAGAGAAGGAAGAATTAATTGAGACACTAACAGCTCAAACTAATATGAATTTTAGACATTTCAATACGAATAAAATAGTGTGTACACATTGCAATCGTAAGGGTCATGAAGAAGCAAATTGTAAGAAGAGAAATTGTGTATGCTACCATTGCGATGAATTTGGTCACCTATCATATAGATGTCCAAATAGAAATAGCTTTCGAAATGATATATTGGGTGAATCAGGACCATGGTTTTTCGACTATGCTGAGGGCACCAGATTTAGAAAATTTAGAAAAATAAAGAAACCAAGAAAAAGGTTTTCTAACTATTCAATGGAAAATAGATTTCGAACTCAGGGAAGAATGAATGAACAAGGACGTAGATTTATCAATCAATCAAATAGAAATCGATATCAGAATTTTGGGAGAGTAATGGACAGAAGAAAAACAGGAAATAGTTACGCGAATGGAAATAGTCCGAGAAAGTATGGAAAAATGTCCGGATATAACAGGAATTTAAATAGAAAGAAGCAGGGAAAAAATGTACTAACCTACGGTGAAGGTGAGGAACAGAATAACGGTATTAATTCAGATAACGAACATGGTAATTGGCTAAAAAGTTTGGATGAAATGGGAAAAAGGGTTGAAGACATGACCAAAATGATAAAACAGTGGATTGAATTAACTTTTGACGAAAAGCTAAATTTCTCGAGGGAGTGCACGCCCAAAACGAATTGCCGAGTAATCAAAAATGGATTTTCACGCCATGAAATGAGTCCAGCCGGCTCGAATCAAATGGAAATGTCCGAAGATAGTAAAGTGTTTGAGACACTAGGTTTCGAGGAAGCCGATTCAAGGGAAAAGTATGGAAAATCGTCTAGGAAGGAAGATAACACAGGTTATCGATTGAACAAGCCAAATATGATTGATGATTTGACAGTGACATCATTCATTAAACTAGATGAAGATAGAAAATTGCCAAAAGTGGAAATTGAAAAAACCATGAAAATCCGCAAAGGTATGGAAAAAACCGGAACGCCCTGTACACTAGGAAGGATAGTCAAGCGAGACAGCCGGAAAAGTTCAAAAGACAGTCGTAGTGAAAGAGCCAGCTCATTCAAGAATGACACTTTTTCAACCAGAACAATGGAAGGAATCAATGATCTGAGAACGACCATCATGAATAGTACGCCACTCGAAAGTGACAGTCTAAAAGTAGAAATTTATTCGTCAAAGAACGAACATTTCTTGCCTAAAGAAACAGAGAGATGGAATGAAAATATTCAAGAAGGTAGCAAACCATATACAGGAAGTATCGGAATTGCCGAAGCTAACGCATCAAGGAATTTAGGGAAGAAGATCGTTGTAGCACATAGGAAATCGTTGAAAGACAGTCTAAAAGGTAGATATGAATCACCCAAGAGAGATATTCTACCCTCCAGGACGTTGGAAAATGCCAAGAACCTCGGAATGATAGTCGCCAAAGAAAGTACTTTCGCAGTAGACGAAAATCAAAAGGCTGAATTTTATTCGTCCAAGGACAAGAATTTGCCGCCCAGATTATTGAATATATGCATAGTTGAAGCAAGGAGTGAAGTGAATTCGGAAAAAAAAATCTAAATTTAAGAAAATAGCCAATAATGAATTTTCAACATCGAAAAAAACGTATTATGGTACGAGATTTGAAAGAAAATACCGAAGAAAATAAGGAAGTAGTTAAAGATATGAAAATCATCGAAACCGTAGCCAGTCAAGAGGAAAAAGCTAATTTTAAGAAGTCATCGCTTGAAAATTCAGAAATCCCACAAATTGGAAACAGGATTGAACACATGAATCGACTAAAAGTTAATCAGAGAGAAGAAAAATTTCCGCAACTAGAAAATAGGCAGGAAATTATTTTAGAAAGTAAAAGGATGAGTAACGTTAAATCCAGAGCGTCCTGTATATAGAAAAGGATTATTTCCATCTAGGGGTGGCAATCCAACTCTTAACAATACGGTAGCATGCCACGGAAAAGCGATCAAACTTTTTCAAGAGAATAATTTGTTGAAAGATATCAAAAGGAATGAAAGTGAACATAGTATACAGGGGAGAAGAATTCCGCCAATTCATAAAAATACTAAGAATCAGAAATATAAGTAGACATATTTTTACTGAGTGTAGGGAACATAGAGAGAATAGTTAGAATATGAGAAGGAGAAAGGATTAGAAGAATAGAACTTCAGGACGAAAGAACCCAAAACCAAAAAAAAAAATTAAAAAAAAGGAAATTCCAAATTAAACGTGGTACAGTAAAAGAGTTTCCATGGATTTATTACAAAGCAAAAAGTCAGAATAAGTAATTTTCAAAAGCCCAAAATAATGCACTTATGAAGTAATAATATTGTCAATATTTTCAAAACCAGTTGAGATCAAATAGTATAGTAAGCCATTATAGATAAATAATTGGAAATCATGAAATCTTGCCAAGTATACATAAGCACGTAGCGAAATGTGTAGTCAAAGAAATTGAAACACCCTGTAAATTATTGCGAAATAAATATTGATGGGACTTTCTACCTGAACCATAACGTACCGCGTACCATTGGAAATATCGTCAAGTGACGGAATGGGACAGAAATTATCTAGTGTCGGTTATTCTACATGAAAATCGGACTTTTGAGTAAAGCATAGACAGTAAGAGAAAATTGTGTGTATTTCCTAAAAATTCGGAAGGACTTTATAGACATTAATGAAGTATTAATAGAAACGGTTATAATTCTTACCGAGAAGAGATTTTAGCATGTAATTAAAAGTGTTACTTTGATAATGACTAAGTGAAATGACATTAATGAAAAGTAAAAAAAAAAAATGTGCGAAAAATATCGGTGATAATAAAGAACATTTTAAAATTATCGTTAACAATTACGGATAATATAATATGTTTTTTGAACTATATCTGAGTTCAAATTAATGATTATCAGCTTCTCACCAAATAGTTATTTACTGAGCATCGTACTGCAATGGAGAGTTTGAACTTTTAATCCAATTAAGTTCACAATACCCAAGGATGAATGGATATTCCAAGTCCATAGTCAGAGTGCAGAGTTGAGGGACCCCCCAGGAAGCCTCATCGTAAGTGTGCAAGGGTGCGCAAATTATCCAACTAAATAGAAGGTTGAACCATCACTTTAACCCTGAAGAACCTTAGAAACTACCACTTCACTGGAACTTTTAAACAAATGTCAGGTGACATCTTGCATCTCAGAGAGGAGTCGATAATCACTGTCAAATACGTTCACTACACAAAGGGTGGCTCGAAGAACTAACGACAAGGCCGTTTAACTCGCTGCAGACTGAGTGGAACTAAGTCATATGGTTCACATATGTTGTTTACATCATCCCTAGTCGAAGAGCAGACATAAGGTCGTTGGAGAATTTCAACCTGATTTCGCCAGACCACAGACAGTCTCTATCACAGCAGGTGATGACAGGTCATATCTACAGGGTGGCGTTCCAATTCGAAGCCAGCACCGTCTCAGAAGACACTGACTTGAAGGGATCTTTATTGAGAAATATATAAAGATTTGCATGTTAAAATTAGTATGTTAGAATAGTAATTATATAAGTAGGGATAATGTTGACCATGTATGTAATATTAGGTGCCTGATTGAATAAGGTAAAGGTCATATGTTATCATAGGTATTATCAGTAAGAATTTATTTAGTTTGCTCATGGTATGCTAAAACAATTGTCAGAGCCATAACCAAGTTGCGAAAAAAACTCAAAAAAGTAAAATTTATATGACAACTCATAAAGTCGATACTTCCTCTATCATTTGTGTCGGCACCTCAATCGAAATTCCAACCATATTTTCAGACATTCATAACTAATATTACGACGGGACAGTTATTTTTATTTCTATTGAACTCAAAGATGCGACTAGGTAATTAACGATTCTTCGACAACGGGGTATAAAACATAAACTCTTAACGATCGCTTTTCACAGAGACCGCTGTTACATTAATGACCCATTAAATTAACATATCATGGCGGCGTGTCAACTCAAACGGGTACTCTCCGACACATAAGTAATATTTTATTGTTTTGGGCGGCATCGTTTGAATACCAACGCTATATATATATAAGATTCTCCATACTAGAACTCTCTTCTCTCTTCATTCAGAATCCAGTCGTCGATCTAGTCAGTCAGTACAAAGCTAGTTCAGCTTCATTATGAAGCGAATAAAAGTAAAGTTTAATTTCAATTAGCGAAGATGAAGTCTCATCTTCCTACGAGTAGTAAGCGTAGACTCCGTAGAGTTTATCTGAAGTAGCAAATTAATCAACCATATGCAGAATCATTGTGAAAGTGTAATTCATCAGAAATCATCTCAGTAATAACTAAATGAATGGAATTAATATTTATCAAGAAGCTAAATAATCATATTGCAACAAGTGAACGCGAAATATTATTTGGAAATAAAACTGAATAATTAAGTCCTAATTAAACTATTGTGTATTACTTCAGTGGGGAAAAAAATTTTTTAAAGTGAATGTGTATAGTGTTATAAGAAAATATTTCATTATTGATTTCATAGTAGAAGAAATTATTGATTCAACAAAAGTAAAATTATTATCAATTGTTTAAAATAACTGAAGAACAGTTATTTTAATTGTCAACCTATATTTGTTTCTCATTTTAGATTATTGTTTATTCAATCTCATTTTGACTTTCTATACATTTTCTCAGTAAATTATACCAGGTGTATCAATAGTTGTTTTTATATTTTAGAAAATACATATATATATATATTATTACAAGTCCTAATTGTATTATTATTCCGAAACGATTTGAGATTGGTCTTTGTACTGTCAAATTAAGTCCCCCCGCTTCATTACATACTGGGAGAAACAAGATCTCAAGCCGCTCTGGGAAATTGTTCCGTTATTGGTCAATAGACTGATAACACTCAGTATGTTATAACAAAAGGTGGACAGGTGTGGTTTTTCAATAAGACACACCCTGTACGTCTTATATCAAAGTTACCATTCACTTCTGCAAAAATTGTATATTTGTTTTTGTGAGGGATGAATTTCACGTAAGATAGTTTTATAAAATCATTTTCATTTATGAAATGGTTTTGTTTTTTCAGCAGATTTTCAAAATTTTCATTATTAACAGGTTCTTCTATTGTGAGTCCAACTATTTTAATTTTTGGGTTCAGTAATTGCTTGTTCTGTACCGTATACTTTGTTCTCAATTTATTTTCTATTTCTGATTTTAATTTGTTACAATGGTCTTTTTTTTCACAACATATTTGTAGGTTTCCATTTTTTGTTTGTTTTACAGCAGTAATATTTATTTTTAGCTTTCCAATGTCAATATTTTCTTTAAGGTCTTTTTTTATTTTTGAATGATCTTGATTTGATGTTGGTTTGCCAATTAAGGATTCAAAATGAGATGGTTTTTTCATTATTTTAGGTTTGTTTAATATTTGAGAATATGTTGGTTTTACTTCAGAAACATGTTTTTCCTCAATTTCTTCAAATTTTTTGGTGATTTCACTCAAGCTTTCCATTATTGTTTTACCGTATTTTAATTTATTTCAACGGGAGTGTCGAAGTTATTTTTTGTGTATTATTTGAGGTAAAAGGGAAGAAACAGAAAAGTATAGTCAAGTTCAGTTTGGAAAAACTAATTTGAGGGGCAGTAATTGGGACAATTTGGGAAAAAATATACGTTATTTATTTATTTATTCAACGGGAACTAGCCCAATACTTCTAATATACAGTTGAAGGTAGAATCAAGTTTTACATATTAAGACGATCAAAGATGAATGAAAGTAAATTAAGATTGAGTGGAATGTACAATAGGATATTAATGATTATTGATTAAATGATTAAATATAACAGTTGTTGTCGGGACTCGAGGAGAAAAGACTGTGGATGGTTGGGGTCTTATTTATTCCTTGTCCTAAGCTGGGATTTAAAGTCGTTTAAGGTCGAATTAAAGAAGTCTAGGTGCCCCTGAATATTCGCGTTTCGTTGGATACGTGGTAAACAGCTGTTGTATTTATAGTTGGTTCTATAGAGGGGAGTATGGAAAGTGCTGTTATTTCTAGTGGTACGTGGAGGCACTTTTAGATGTATCTTGGATAGCAGCTCAGGGCAGCTTAGTTTGCAGTGTATGATATTGTGAAGGAAAATCAAGTCCCTCTGGTCCCTCCTTGTCAATAGTGGGGGTAGGTTGAAGCTTTGCCCGGTTAGAATGTGGTCACGGAATAATTGTAGTTTCCATACCACAGAGCAATATTCAAGGTGCGGTCGGATAGTGAGCAATATAAAATGCGTATTGATGATATGTCCGAGAAGTCTGAGGTAGTTCTCTAATAAAGCCGAGAAGTTTCAGAGCTTTGTTGATAGTTGTAGAGATAGGGAGATTGAAGCTAAGGGCTGGTCAAGGGTAACTCCTAGGTCTTTATGCTAGAGACAGCATCCAGGGTAATATCTTCTATGTGATTTTGGGAAGATGATCGTGTATCCTGTCTATGGAATCTCATTATGTGGCACTTATTCGCATTCATCAACATACCGTTCAGTTCACACCAGTTCGAGATGCTGTTAAGGTCAGCTTGAAGGTTGATTGAGTCATTTAGAGAGGTGATTTTGGAGAATATTTTTAGGTCATCCGCAAATAGGAGAATTGTTCCGTTAGATACCAGGTTGACTATATCTTAATAAAAAATGTTAAACAGAAGAGGTCCCAGATGTGATCCCTGGGAACGCCAGATGTCACTAAAATTTTGATGATGTGAAGTTTTTAACTCTGATTAGTTGCTTTCTTTCAATAAGGTAATCTCTTATCCACTCTAATAGGGGCCCAGAGATACCAAGACATTCAAGTTTCTTCACTAGAAGACCGTGGAAAGTCTGTCGAAAGCCTTGAAAAGTCTGTACAGACAGAATGACTTGATGTCCGTCTTCCAAGGCTTCCGAGAGGAAATCTGTGTAAAGAGTTCAATTGAGTTCTGTGGATTTACCAGCTATGAAACCATATGGGTGAGGAATTATAATATTACTCAAATTGCTGTGAGATAATCAGTCACTATGCTTTCAAAGACCTTTGGTATGGCGTTAAGTTTAGAGATGGGCGGTAGTTTTATATCGGACAATTTCCCGGCCTTGTGAATAGGTACGACATAACTGAGCTTCCATGTACTAGGAAAAGTACCGGTGGATAGTGACATATTGAAGATAAGATGGATGGTCGAGATAATACAAAACTCAGTGTTTTAGAATGGAGGGAGGGATTGCATCGGTTCCGGGGCCTATTTTAGGATCTAGGTGGCAAAGTTTGTCATAAATTTGGGATATATTGATCTTGAATGAAGAGAGATTTGTTATTAGATGTTGGTAAATCCAGATTGGGACAGGTGGTTGTGGAGTAAACCGTCGCAAAATACTCTGCAAACAGGTTAGCAATATCCTGACCGGTATCTACACGTTTGTCTTCTAGAGACATTTCATTGGGATGTTATTAATCTTTTCTTCGAGTTTACAAACTTCCAAAAGAATCTAGGATTTGTATCTTTTAAAATCGGAAAATAGTCAGATATACATAACCCATAAAATCGATTTTTGCATTTCAGAGTGGAGGTGAAATGTCGAGTTCGTTCTTCTGTGATCGTGTAAAACGAAAAAAAATATCCGAAGTTCCTTGGATAGATCCAGAAACCGTGCTCAATGAAAATCATAGAGAATAGCAAATGGACCATGCAGAATTTGCAATTATCTCTTACCCCCTCCTTAGAGTCCTCAAAAATCCAAGTACCATTGGAACCTCGTGTCGTAGAATATGTGAAATATGTGATGACTATATCATGGGAGGTCCAGCACAGGAATGGTTTCACCTCAGTTTCTCTACCGACGCACATATAATTTTCTATGCCAACGGATCCAGAAGCCACGAAATTTTTTGGGTCCAAAATACCTGGTGTTTTTGCCTGATAGATAAAAAAATATCAAAATCGATAGAAATTGTCAATTCGAAGTGGAGTAGAAGAAATTTTGAAGAGGAAGGGAACTCAAAGTCCACCCACATAACCAGTGTAATCTCTAAATTACCATGGTGTAACGAAGTTACTATTTTTCCGCTATGTTTAACATCCAAAACTCCTGTAAGGATTTAAAATCATCTCGACGGTAATAATAGGTCTAAAAAAACCATTGTGTTCGTAAATCCGTGGTTTACACCACGGATCCAGAAGCCACGAAATTCTTTGGCGTCCAAAATACCTGGTGTTTTGCCTGATAGATAAAAAAATATCAAAATCGATAGAAATTGTCAATTCTCGAAGTGGAGTAGAAGAAATTTTGAAGAGGAAGGAACTCAAAGTCCACTCCACATAACCAGTGTAATCTCTAAATTACCATGGTGTAACGAAGTTACTATTTTTCCGCTATGTTTAACATCCAAAACTCCTGTAAGGATTTAAAATCATCTCGACGGTAATAAAAAGGTCCCAAAAAACCATTCGTGTTCGTGATAAATCCGTGGTTTACACCTAACTCGATAAATAGGCTGAACACCTCCGTAAATCACGCCAATGCCGCGACGCGTGTATATAAAGAATGCGCGAGTGTTGCTTGCGCAAGCCAGCGACTGGAGAAAACATTTTCATCGAGCCAGCTGTGCTAGAACAAACGCCGCCGAGAATAGTGATGGGCATAATCGAATTGTTTCCATAATCGAATCATGAGTATTCGGAATACAAATAATCGAATCATCATTCGAATTATATATCACTCGGATACTACAGACATCTTGCAATCATTTTCTGAACTCGAGTCAAGATTTCGAAAAAATTTGTAGACAACATAATCCGAATTACTTACCGTACGCAAGATTCTCATTTCAATTCCTTCCAAAATAAGTAATTTCACACAATTACGATATTATCTTTGGATTGCCATAACCAATAATTCTTCATAACTTCTATTGAATCATTCATAAACTCGTCATTCGAAATCATAAAGCATGTGATCGTGATATCTCGGTACTCGTCGTTCCAGCATTTCACTCGGTAGTGTATTTGAGTGATGAGTGCTTTGAATCATTCGAGAATGATTATGTCAAGTTCTCGATTTTCGCAGCATAATTCAAATTAACGTTCCGATTTGGCGATTTCTAGATGTAGGAGGTTTTTTCTCCCCTCTATCTGGACTGTGTGTATTTGATATTCTATTATATTTGTCATTCGTCGTTTGATTCGGTGAACGCAGTGGAACGGAAACTGAGAACTTATCCGAGAACCAAATTACTCAGCAGTGCATTTGAATGATCTGACCATTCGAATGATTCTGGTAAAGTTCTCGAGATATCTCGAATGATTTCATTAATCGAATTATCGATTATTTTTTCATTCGAATTACCCCATCACTAGCCGAGAACATTCAGTCACCCGATAGAAGCCAGAGACATCACTCCGTTCGAGACAAAAGCGCCCGCTGCCATCTGACGTCATCCGGCCGACGTCACATCACGTGGATTGCTACCAAGGAGAATTTTACAAGCTGGGTAATTATACTATAGAAATATAATTTGTATCTCAATCGGCAGAGTCCACAAAACAGCGCGCGCCTAAAACTCGGTCGAGAGGAATCCGTAAAAGAGGGGGAAACCGACTGTAGTTCCGTTTGGAAAGATTTCAAAGAATCATTAGCTTACCGAGTCTAGCAAAAGCAGTCACGCGTCCGACAACTAGTATCCAGAGTGTGAGCCAAGAAGGAGTCTACTACCGTCTCGCGCCTTGCCGACCATCTTGCCGAAGCAGTGGGAGCGGAGTTTGGTGAATATTATCTATCAAGTGAAACGTATCGGAAATATTTGTAAGTACCACAGGTGCGATTCGCACATGATCATGTCATGGGCCCATGTTCACTTTAATGCTGCGCAGGTATTTCAGTCGTGTTTGAGATCCGCTCCGAACCACCACGTGCGAAGAGTGATAGACCGTGACCATGTGGGCAAGTAAAGTGAATCCGGTGAGTCATTTTGTTTCTTTTGCAACAAGGGCAGTTTAGTAATATGATACGTGGTTTGGCTCGTTCAAGGCACGGGGTGAGGTCGCATTGAAGGGGTAGACATTTCTCGCGTCTCACCTTCCTGCGCTCCGGCGTGACTTTTCAAGGAAAATAAAAGTAGTAGTGAACACGAGTGGAGGTCGCATTGAAGGGGTAGACATTCCTCACGTCTCACCTTTCTGTGCTCCAACGTGGCTTGATCAGGGGAATACAAGGGACAGATAGAGTGGGAGTAAAAAGGCTAAATTCAACTAGGAAGGATAGGTTAAGCCAGCCCCACGTGGAACATCACGCACTGCTACCGAAATTAGTCGCTTTGGCCGTCCGTAAAAGCTTACATTAGATACCCGCTTCATACTACGAATTGTCAGGGCCTGTTGGCTTTGCACCCGTTTTTGAGCTTGCATACTAGTCCGTACGATATCATTACCCCCTCGCAAGAGCTTTTTGGTTGTTAAGTTGTTTATTTGTTGTGATAATTCGAGGCTGCCGTCAGCCGCCCTGCCTGTATTTCGTTGCCAATATACCTGTTTATCCTGTTTATAGAGTATAGTGTTTTATTCACTCTTTTGTGTAGAATATAATTATCTAGTGCGCAGTCGGCACCCAGGTTAGAAACCCAGTTGAAGGCAATTGAAGCATGCCTTGCTGGCCCGTTGCTTGGTCATTACTATACTGACCCCTGGAGTGTTTTTCTCTACTGAGACTGCCCGGAGCGAAAGTGGCCTTTTCCACTATTAACCAAAAGGTGGCGCTCGACACAAGACCGAGATTAGTGGAAGGCGCCAAAGTTTGATAGTAGGGGGAAATACTTCTTACAATGAATATTAAACAAACGAACATGTTTCGATCCAAGCTTGAATCATCTTGAGTGTGGTACAAAAAATTCCTGAAAAGAGTAGAAACAACTTGTTAACAATGTTAGGCCAAAACAATTGTGAAAGAACTTGTAAGTGGAAAAAGTTAACATGAACTATACATAGTAAGAACTTGTCTGTGTGTGTCTGTTTTCAAATTTGGGTGAAAAGCCCCAAAAAACAACAGAAGATATGAGCTGATTTTTGGCGACCATGTAATCAAAACCTATTCGTCCTGTGATTCAAATACATACAGTCTTGCGTTGAAACGATGACGTCATATATAAAAAACTATTCAAAACGTATTCATAGAAATTTGAAACAAAGCCGAATTCAGTTTCAATACATAATTCGTTGTTTGGTGATTGTCATAATTCATAATAATGCCGCTAATAAATCTTGGTAGTGGGCCATTCCACTTTCCAGTAATAATCGTGAGAGTTTAAAATTTAAAACGAAAGAGATTGAACTAGGAAATTATATATTAACAATTGAGTTGAAAACCTACAATGAATTACAAGGTAAGTTTATCAAAATATTGCATACCGACTCTCTAACAGAAAGTTTCTTAGGAGGTAGAATCGTACTGAAATGCAAGATTGAATATGTCTTTACGCCAGAAAACACCTATGAGCATATAGACCAATCAATAGAGATTTTTTCGTGACAATTCAACTCATGTATAAAAAATCGCATATGCCACAGTGCAATTGTCAGTTTGACACCGGCAAAAGTTAGCTGCAACTTTTACAGCGACAAATGCACTAGTGGTTTTTTCACTTTGTCATTTGTTTATCAATTATCGCGGTGTTGGTGGCCAAAATAAATAAAGTTTGCCTTGATATGTTTCTAAATTTCTTATTCATCAAATTGTCCTGCCGAATTACACTCGATGTTTGTATTGAAATCGGGTAAATTTGTGTTGTTCAAATTCTAAACTGTTTCCTTTGGCAATTTGACTAAAAAAACTGTCAACCCAACTGTCAATAGTTGACAATTTTTCTTGTCTAATTGCAAGGCAACAGTTCCTCATCAAACAACCCAAATTTACGCGATAAAATACAAACCTCTCGTGCAATTATAAGTGACAAAAATACTACCAGGAAACCGACTGCTCCATCATACGAAACACGGTCCGTAGTTATATCCAGTTATGTTTCTTACTCGCAATTTAGCAATGACACAATTTGTTATAAACATTTGAATGCCAAAAATATATCATCAAGGATGTAGATAGATATAGGCAGTGGATAGATTGTAAACTAATTTCCGAAATCGCCATTTCAACAGAACACTGAATTACTGACTGACAGTTCGTCAATGGCTAAGTGCAAAGCAAACAAAAATAATTATTAGAGCGTCTACTCTTATATATATATATATATATATATATATATATATATATATATATATATATATATATATATATATATATATATATCAATTCATGAGTTTATTGTATTCAGAATTTTACAAGGAATTGAAAAATCTAGATGATATTCTATTCAAAATAACAAAAGTAATGTCTAATTTGTATCCTTGGGTATACTCAGAGATAAATACCCAATTTAATTCAGAGATAATAAACCATTGCAAAGATACTATACTGTTTGTAGCGAATTCAACATTTTTTGTTAATCTGGATATCCTGTAATTTTTTCATGTATTGAATACAATAATGTGTTTCAGTTTATTTTATTCCACTTTCCTAAAACTATTGATATCCTCATGGAATCTAGAAGCTCCTAGAGGACCTAGGGACTGTGTATGTCTTTCGTATGACGTCATTTATTGGTCATTAGACGTCTCCTAATGGTCTTGTAGGTCTTCAAAATGTCGTCTTTTAAAGGTGATTTTTCAGACGTCAGAGGGACGTCCTGCTGATGACGTCAGTTGGTCAATTATTTGGCCAAATTAGGACATCATTTCGACGTCACTGTGCTACCTGGGGGGCCACCCGACCACCCGATATCGGGAACGCAATTATTTAGTCGGCCGACGAGCCTACACACGTCACGATTTCGAATCCCGACGTCGGCCCCTCGATATGGGGCCCGATAATTGGTACGTCTGGCCCCTTTAGTTGTCCAGTGATATCGCGTGAAAGAGAACTTGATGAGACCCAATAAGATGGGGGCGATCGCAACAACATTTCCAGCAGGAAATATTTTTCGTTATTTACCTATCTGATGTATGGAATTAACTATTTTTTTTCGGTTTCAAGTGTGTAATGTTCTGGGGAATAATATAATTTTTTTTTTACCGTTACGATGTATTCAACTTTTGATCTGGAGGTTTTGATGATGAAGGATTCGGTGTTGTTTCTGTCTCCGATACATATCTGGTACAAAGACTTTCATCAAGCACAGGTGCGAGGGCAAGATATGCAGTGTGGGGAGCTTTAACTTTGTACCTCATCAAACTGCCGGAGAGCGGATAATACGTCTGGAATGCATCAGTGTCACTGGAATACACCTCTGAAAAAGTTTGATCTAAAATTAGGCTCGACCTAGGATATGCGATCGACATCACAAGCAGAAACCTAAAAAATATCGACCCATTAGTTTGGGAGTAAGCGGATTGCATTCCATTATAATGGAGAGGTTTTACACAGTGGAATCACACCCCAATATAACTAATCAGTATCCGCAGAAATGCGTGGTGCCTACCAACAATGGATAATTCCAGATAATCGTAAAAAAAAACATCATGATAACATCAACATATTTTGTTCGACTACGTCTACATTGTTAGGGAATATATACGGGGTGTAATCTAACCTCTTGCACAATCTTGAACGACGAGTGTATAATGCAAGTCTATAACGATTTACAGTGGTAAAAAGTCTGAAAAAAAAATTGAAATCATTTTTTGTTCTTTGTCAAATACGACGAAATTTTGGGAAGCTCCGCTCGCCCAACCTCAGCTGTCCTGCTCAGAGCTGTAAGTTAACGCAATTGCTGCATGCAATACAAATTCAAATAATGAGAAATGTTGAACTGATTGTGTGGTAAATGTACAAAAAGAGTCTAAAAATTTTCATTCATTCACGCAGCTAGTAATAAATATTCAATTTCAATCGAACCTCGTTTTATCCTAACTGGTAGATAGAGTCAGAACTAAGACATGAAGTCAACAGAGCTTGGAGGCACTTATCAACCCCAATTATCAAAAAATCAGTTGTAAGAACACAAAAGACACATTATTATTATTATTATTATCATTATTTTTCGTTTTAACACTACCAGTCAGGCCCTAACTTCCGAAGCTCCGACCCATTCGGAAGGGCGCGCTGGTTACATAAACCAATGACCTCTCCCCACACCCGTGGAGTGAGAGATCATTGGGTCCGAGAATCATGTGTCCTGAGCAGACGTAACGATCCGAGAATGACTGCCTTCTGCATGCGGCCGGCTAGAGATTCTGCCGATTTACGGCATGCCGGTATAATTTCCAGGTTTGAGAGTAGCGTTGGCATCATTCCACCAAGGGCCCCTATAATCAGAACCACTATCTTTACAGAATGGTTGGATAGAGTCTGCGGAGCTCGAAGAGTAAATCTCGATACTTCGTCCGTTTCTCGTCCTCTTTCGCACGATATTCGTCTCGCCCGGAGCCGAAAACTCTATGACGTATATGTTTTCGCTCGCGGTCGAAGAGGACTACATCAGGCTTGTTGGCTTGTATTTGCCTGAGGGTGGGGAAATGAGTAGTTCCAATAAATTCGGCACTCTCATTCTCCACAACGGACTCAATATCCCCGGAGCGTAGGGCAGCACCGGTGTCTCATCAATACCGTACGAGTGTCGTAAATGATAATACAGCACTCGTAACGCCGCGTTATGACGATGGATATAGGCTGAGACCGCATATGCTGTCCCATGCTGACAGCAAGTGCATGATGGTCTCAGGCGCTCCACGGCAGGCCCTGCATCTCGTGTCAGGGACCCTATACCCATCACGCGGCTTCGGTAGACGAGAGTGTTGAAAACACCGTCCTGGCAAGCCATGATGAATCCCTCAGTCTCCGACTGAGTCCACCTGACCTAGGGAATGCAAAGGTCAGCCTTCGGACAAGCCGTGGTCTTCAATGTGTTTGTAGAAGATTCCATGCATCGGTTTATCCTTGTGGAGCTGCAGATGTACAGTATTCTCTGCAGCTTTTATGTGGACTCTCCGTCGAGCGGGCTCCAACTCGGTGATAGAGTCTTGGATATCCCGCTCGGTGTCGAATACAAGACCGAGTTCATCGGCTGCACGGATTGCTGCCTTAAAAAGAAACGCTCCTTTCCCTGCGATCTCATGGTCTTTGACCATGCAGTGAAGGGGATCCAAGCTCCTGATGACTTTACAGGCTCCATCCAGCACCATCCTGTTGTGTAGACATCTAAACTCAAAAGTCCACGGCCTCCTTTGTTTCGGGGAGGTACAACCGTGGAACGGACGATTTCGGATGCAAACTACGATGTAGGTGCATCATTTTTCGAGTCTTTACGTCGATTGCACGCAGCTCTTCCAGGGTCCACTTCACGACCCCAAAGGAGTAGATTAGTATTGGAACGGCAAGCATGTTGGTGGCAGAAACTTCATTA
Source organism: Gonioctena quinquepunctata (assembly GCA_018342105.1). NCBI lineage: Eukaryota > Metazoa > Arthropoda > Insecta > Coleoptera > Chrysomelidae > Gonioctena > Gonioctena quinquepunctata. The sequence goes on along the minus strand of JAFIRS010003183.1, from coordinate 109,665 downwards.
TTATTATTATTATTATTATTATTATCGTTTTAAAAACTACCAGTCAGGCCCTTACTTCCGAAGCTCCGACCCATTCGGAAGGGCGCGCTGGTTACATAAACCAATGACCTCTCCCCACACCCGTGAGGTGAGAGATCATTGGGTCCGTGAATCATGTGTCCTGAGCAGACGTAACGATCCGAGAATGACTGCCTCTCGCATGCGGCCGGCTAGAGATTCTGCCGATTTACGGCATGCCGGTATAATTTCCAGGTTTGAGAGTAGCGTTGGCATCATTCCACCAAGGGCCCCTATAATCAGAACCACTATCTTCACAGAATGGTCTGATAGAGTCTGCGGAGCTCGAAGAGTAAATCCCGATACTTCGTCCGTTTCTCGTCCTCTTTCGCATCGATATTCGTTCTCGCCCGGAGGCGAAAATTCTATGACATATATCGTTTTCTGCTCGCGGTCGAAGAGGACCACATCAGGCTTGTTGGCTTGTATTTGCCTGAGGGTGGGGAATGAGTAGTTCCAATAAATTCGGCACTTCTCATTCTCCACAACGGACTCAATATCCCCCGGAGCGTAGGCAGCATCGGTGTCTCATTAATACCGTACGAGTGTCGTAAATGATAATACAGCTCTTGTAACGCCGCGTTATGACGATGGTTATAGGCTGAGACCGCATATGCTGTACATGCTGACAGCAAGGGCATGATGGTCTCAGGCGCTCCACGGCAGGCCCTGCATCTCGTGTCAGGGACCCTATACCCATCACGCGGCTTCGGTAGACGAGAGTGTTGAAAACACCGTCCTGGCAAGCCATGATGAATCCTCAGTCTCCGACTTGAGTCCACCTGACCTAAGAAAAGCAAAGGTCAGCCTTCGGATAAGCCGTGGTCTTCAATATGTTTGTAGAAGATTCCATGCATCGGCTTTATCCTTGTGGAGCTGCAGATGTACAGTATTTCTCTGCAGCTTTTATGTGGATCCTCCTTCGAGCGGGCTCCAACTCGGTGATAGAGTCTTGATATCCCGCTCGGTGTCGAATACAAGACCGAGTTCATCGGCTGCACGGATTGCGCTCGAAAAGAAACGCTCCTTTCCTCTGCGATCTCATGGTCTTTGACCATGCAGAGAAGGGGATCCAAGCTCCTGATGACTTTACAGGCTCCATCCAGCACCATCCTGTTATGTAGACACCCAAACTCGGAAAAGTCCACGGCCTCCTTGTTTTCGGGGAGGTACAACCGTGGAACGGACGATTTCTGATGCAAACTACGATGTAGGTGCATCATTTTTCGAGTCTTCACGTCGATTCCGCGCAGCTCCTCCAGGTCCACTTACTACTATTATCTATTATTATATAATAGTTATTATTATATCAATTGGATATTATACCCAATTATTATATATATGTATATATTATATATTATTATTATTATTATTATTATTATTTTCGTTTTAAACACTACCAGTCAGGCCCTTACTTCCGAAGCTCCGACCCATTCGGAAGGGCGCGTGATTACATAAACCAATGACCTCTCCCACACCCGTGAGGTGAGAGATCATTGGGTCCGAGAATCATGTGTCCTGAGCAAACGTAACGATCCGAGAATGACTGCCTTCTGCATGCGGCCGGCTAGAGATTCTGCCGATTTACGGCATGCCGGTATAATTTCCAGGTTTGAGAGTAGCGTTGGCATCATTCCACCAAGGGCCCCTATAATCAGAACCACTATCTTTACAGAATGGTCTGGATAGAGTCTGCGGAGCTCGAAGAGTAATCGGGGTTGTTGGGGGGGGGGGGGGCTTGTATTTGCCTGAGGGTGAGAGGAATGAGTAGTTCCAATAAATTCGGCACTTCTCATTCTCCACAACGGACTCAATATCCCCTGCAGCGTATGACAGCAATGGTGGTCCATCAATACCGTACGAGTGTCGTTGATGGTAATACAGCACTCATAACGTCGCGTTATGAAGATGGATGAGGCTGAGACCGCATATGCTCTACATGCTGACAGCATAATGGTCTCAGGCGCTCCACGGCAGGCCCTGCATCTCGTGTCAGGGACCTCTATACCCATCACGCGGCTTCGGTAGACGAGAGTGTTGAAAACACCGTCCTGGCAAGCCATGATGAATCCCTCAGTCTCCGACTTGAGTCCACCTGACCTAAGGAATGCAAAGGTCAGCCTTTCGGACAAGCCGTGGTCTTCAATGTGTTTGTAGAAGATTCCATGCATCGGCTTATCCTTGTGGAGCTGCAGATGTACAGTATTCTCTGCAGCTTTTATGTGGACTCTCCGTCGAGCGGGCTCCAACTCGGTGATAGAGTCTTGGATATCCCGCTCGGTGTCGAATACAAGACCGAGTTCATCGGCTGCACGGATTGCTGCCTTAAAAGAAACGCTCCTTTCCCTGCGATCTCATGGTCTTTGACCATGCAGTAAAAAGGGATCCAAGCCCTGATGACTTTACAGGCTCCATCCAGCACCATCCTGTTGTGTAGACACTCCAAACTCAAAAGTCCACGGCCTCCTTGTTTTCGGGGGAGGTACAACCGTGGAACGGACGATTTCGGATGCAAACTACGATGTAGGTGCATCATTTTTCGAGTCTTTACGTCGATTGCACGCAGCTCTTCCAGGGTCCACTTCACGACCCCAAAGGAGTAGATTAGTATTGGAACGGCAAGCATGTTGGTGGCAGAAACTTCATTATTATTATTATTATTATTATTATTATCGTTTTAAAAACTACCAGTCAGGCCCTTACTTCCGAAGCTCCGACCCATTCGGAAGGGCGCGCTGATTACATAAACCAATGACCTCTCCCCACACCCGTGAGGTGAGAGATCATTGGGTCCGTGAATCATGTGTCCTGAGCAGACGTAACGATCCGAGAATGACTGCCTTCTGCATGCGGCCGGCTAGAGATTCTGCCGATTTACGGCATGCCGGTATAATTTCCAGGTTTGAGAGTAGCGTTGGCATCATTCCACCAAGGGCCCCTATAATCAGAACCACTATCTTCACAGAATGGTCTGGATAGAGTCTGCGGAGCTCGAAGAGTAAATCTCGATACTTCGTCCGTTTCTCGTCCTCTTTTCGCACGATATTCGTCTCGCCGGAGCCAAAAACTCTAGGGACATATATCGTTTTCTGCTCGCGGTCGAAGAGGACCACATCAGGCTTGTTGGCTTGTATTTGCCTGAGGGTGGGGAAATGAGTAGTTCAAAATTCGGCACTTCATTCCACAACGGACTCAATACCCCCCGGAGCGTAGGGCAGCATCGGTGTCTCATCAATACCGTACGAGTGTCGTAAATGATAATACAGCACTCGTAACGCCGCCGTTATGACGATGGATATGGCTGAGACCGCATATGCTGTACATGCTGACAGCAAGTGCATGATGGTCTCAGGCGCTCCACGGCGGCCCTGCATCTCGTGTAAAGGGACCCTATACCCATCACGCGGCTTCGGTAGACGAGAGTGTTGAAAACACCGTCCTGGCAAGCCATGATGAACCTCAGTCTCCGACTTGAGTCCACCTGACCTAAGAAAAGCAAAGGTCAGCCTTTCGGATAAGCCGTGGTCTTCAATATGTTTGTAGAAGATTCCATGCATCGGCTTATCCTTGTGGAGCTGCAGATGTACAGTATTCTCTGCAGCTTTTATGTGGACTCTCCTTCGAGCGGGCTCCAACTCGGTGATAGAGTCTTGGATATCCCGCTCGGTGTCGAATACAAGACCGAGTTCATCGGCTGCACGGATTGCTGCCTTGAAAAGAAACGCTCCTTTCCCTGCGATCTCATGGTCTTTGACCATGCAGAGAAGGGGATCCAAGCTCCTGATGACTTTACAGGCTCCATCCAGCACCATCCTGTTATGTAGACACTCCAAACTCAGAAGTCCACGGCCTCCTTGTTTTCGGGGGAGGTACAACCGTGGAACGGACGATTTCGGATGCAAACTACGATGTAGGTGCATCATTTTTCGAGTCTTCACGTCGATTCCGCGCAGCTCCTCCAGGGTCCACTTCACTATTATTATTATTATTATTATTATTATTATTATTATTATTATTATTATTATTATTATTATTATTATTATTATTATTATTATTATTATTATTATTATTATTATTATTATTATTTTTCGTTTTTAAACACTACCAGTCAGGCCCTTACTTCCGAAGCTCCGACCCATTCGGAAGGGCGCGTGATAATAAACCAATGACCTCTCCCCACACCCGTGAGGTGAGAGATCATTGGGTCCGAGAATCATGTGTCCTGAGCAAACGTAACGATCCGAGAATGACTGCCTTCTGCATGCGGCCGGCTAGAGATTCTGCCGATTTACGGCATGCCGGTATAATTTCCAGGTTTGAGAGTAGCGTAGGCATCATTCCACCAAGGGCCCCTATAATCAGAACCACTATCTTTACAGAATGGTCTGGATAGAGTCTGCGGAGCTCGAAGAGTAGATCTCGATACTTCGTCCGTTTCTCGTCCTCTTTTCGCACGATATTCGTTCGCCCGGAGCCGAAAACTCTATGACGTATATCGTTTTCTGCTCGCGGTCGAAGAGGACTACATCAGGCTTGTTGGCTTGTATTTGCCTGAGGGTGGGGAATGAGTAGTTCCAATAAATTCGGCACTTCTCATTCTCCACAACGGACTCAATATCCCCCGGAGCGTAGGGCAGCACCGGTGTCTCATCAATACCGTACGAGTGTCGTAAATGATAATACAGCACTCGTAACGCCGCGTTATGACGATGGATATAGGCTGAGACCGCATATACTGTACATGCTGACAGCAAGTGCATGATGGTCTCAGGCGCTCCACGGCAGGCCCTGCATCTTGTGTCAGGGACCTCTATACCCATCACGCGGCTTCGGTAGACGAGAGTGTTGAAAACACCGTCCTGGCAAGCCATGATGAATCCCTCAGTCTCCGACTTGAGTCCACCTGACCTAAGGAATGCAAAGGTCAGCCTTTCGGATAAGCCGTGGTCTTCAATGTGTTTGTAGAAGATTCCATGCATCGGCTTATCCTTGTGGAGCTGCAGATGTACAGTATTCTCTGCAGCTTTATGTGGACTCTCCGTCGAGCGGGCTCCAACTCGGTGACAGAGTCTTGGATATCCCGCTCGGTGTCGAATACAAGACCGAGTTCATCGGCTGCACGGATTGCTGCCTTAAAAGAAACGCTCCTTTCCCTGCGATCTCATGGTCTTTGACCATGCAGAGAAGGGGATCCAAGCTCCTGATGACTTTACAGGCTCCATCCAGCACCATCCTGTTGTGTAGACACTCCAAACTCAAAAGTCCACGGCCTCCTTGTTTTCGGGGAGGTACAACCGTGGAACGGACGATTTCGGATGCAAACTACGATGTAGGTGCATCATTTTGCGAGTCTTTACGTCGATTGCACGCAGCTCTTCCAGGGTCCACTTCATGACCCCAAAGGAGTAGATTAGTATTGGAACGGCAAGCATGTTGGTGGCAGAAACTTTGTTCATGCCCGACAGTTCTGATGACCAGATCTGCCGGAGTTTCTGCTGATACTTGCCGCGGAGAGCGTTTTTAACCGCCACTACCTCTTGGGTGCAACGTTGTTGCACTCCTAGGTAGGTATACGCCTCTCCGGCATCCAGATGGCGGAGGATGCTTCCATCTACCAGCTGCGCGTCCTCTCCGTAATCCTCGCATCGTCCTCTTCTGAGATGAACCAGTGCACATTTATCCATCCCGAATTCCATACCGATAGCATGCGTGTACTCTTGCACCACCCTCAGAGATTGCTGCAGATCTCCCTCACCCGAGGCATAAAGCTTCAGGTCATCCATATAAAATAAATGGGTGACCTTATGCCTTCGGTCTCCGGGGGTGCCACAGTTGTAACCACGAGTTTTTCTGAGTGCAACGGATAATGGCATAAGTGAGATGCAAAAAAGGAGGGGGCTGAGGGAATCCCCTTGGAACACACCTCTCCTGAAGATAACCTGCTCCGTTTGGACTTTGGCTCCACCTGATGTTATGGTGAAGCGAGTCCTCCAGAGTGGTATCAACTGTTCAATGCATCTCACTATTTGATCGGGTACCGCAAGGCATCTGAGCAAATGCAAGATCAACTCATGCGATGTTGAGTCAAATGCCTTGCGGTAATCGATCCAGGCCATCGAAAGGTTGCGCTTATACTGCACGGAGTCCTGCGTGATACATCTATCGATCAGCAGGTTCTCCTTGCAGCCAGCAACACCTTTCTTTGACCCTTTCTGCTCATATATCCGTTCGTACACCGTGTCAACTGCGAGGAGTATTCGCGTGTACAAAATGCGCGTAAATAATTTGTAACACGTGTTCAAGCATGTTATCGGTCTGTAATTCTTGGGATCAGACAAATCTCCGTTTTTGGGGATTAGCACGGTTCGCCCCTCGACAAACCAAGCCGGAATTCGCTGCTTCCACTAAGCCACGAGTTGAAAACTCTGGCTAAGTGGTGGTGGTACTAGAAAACTTTTCCACCACAGGTTGCTCAACATGTCTGGGCCTGGAGCAGCAAAGTTCTTCGAGCCCTGTAGAGCTTTCCGAACTTCTTCCGGGTTATCGGTTGGCGCAGTTCATCGGGTGAGGCTGCTGGAACCTCCTACAGAAGGCTCCAAACTGCGTCAGGGCTGGAGTGTCTATATTGAGTGGCTGCGGATATTCGTAAATCTCCTTCCAGAAGTTTTCCACCTGATCAGCGGTCGGCGGGTTTTTCCCCAACAAGCGGCGGTTTCTGGAATAAGCGAGAGGGTTTCTCGCGGAACTGTTTGTTTTCCGCGATTCCTCTCGCTCGCCGTACTAGTGACTTTTGGCAGCCACTAGCATTCGTATCCTATCAAGACAGTGTTGTTTGATGGTTAACAGCACTCCTTGATTTAATGTGTGATGGACTCGTCGCAACTTAGTTGCGATTCGCCGCACCGTTCGCGTAAATGGCCTATTGGCCACTACGTAGTCCATCACACATTGGATACGAGATGCGTGTTGTCTCGCCGACTTGATTTTTGCTTCAATCTTCTGTATGCGTCTCTCATGCTTTCCAGTCGGAGACGCATTATTCTGCGTATCCGCACGGGAAAGCACAAGAGCAGCGTCATACACGGCGGTGTTGATTTGCCAGATGTCAGCTTCTTCTGGAAGCGCTTCACGAATCTCCGCATCCACTCGAGCCAGATCTTGAGGCTTCAGGGGCTTCAAAGTGCGGAGCACCCTGCGTGTTCTGATACCCTCTATTGGTGGAATATTGATACCTGCCACCTCTTCGACTGGTTCGACTCGTGGCACGTCTGCCACTTCGGCCACTTCGTTTACCTGTCTAGGAGGTGGTCTCACATAGCCACGGCCACGAAGGTGGGATACATAATCCCGTAGATTTTGTTTGGAAAATGCGGCATACTCTGGGTGTGCCACGCACCACAGAGCATGCATTCGCGCCATGTATCCCCTTCGGGCGGGCTCGCTACTCTCGTAGCAACGCAGAAGGCCGTCTCTCATTTCATATTATTATTATTATTATTATTATTATTATTATTATTATTATTATTATTATTCTGGAGTCGCCAATCACGAGTCAGGAAAATACTGTGCATATCTAAAATAAGTAAATACTTCGGGCGTTTTCGTACTAGAATTACGTTGAGCCACTAGCAGTGATGGTTTTGAGCCAGTTTCTCACTGTATTTCTTCCAAACTATTGCACAAATAAAGATTATTCAAACCTTACTATGGGTTTTTATTCAAAATGATAGCTGGTAATAACTGGACTGAATTGTAAACATTCTCAGAGCTTATATAGACATGAAGTAGAAGTATTTATTCCACTACAATATACAATAGTATTAGTAGAACGTCATAAGCAAAACATAAAAAGTATAAATTAAAACACAGTTCAAATAACCATAGCATAATAATATATTCAAAATTGAGAATAACTTCAGTGTAGAGTGACCACCACACACAGTCAAATTCAGTCTTGTTTAAAACAAGATACTCATTGGCATTATAAAAACAATTTTTGCGTAAAAAAGTTTTGATTTTGATTTAAAATTAAATGAAGCCCAGACTGTTAATCCTAGAAGAGAGACTGTTATATAAGTGTAGTTCAGAGAATCATTTTTCGAAAACTTTAGTTTGAATCTAGGAGTTGAGATTAGATCAGCGTGGCGAGTGGTGTAATGGTGGACTTCGGATTGGGCTGAGTATTTATGCTTAGTTTAATGACATTCAAGTAAACATGAGTAAATAAATAAAGTAGGACAAGGCATTATTTGAAAACAGATGAAGAGAGGGCGGCAATGTTCACGATGTTGAACACCCGCCATTACTCTGATAACTCTCTTGTAGAGAATGAAAGCTTTATAAGAGTGGCACGAATCACCCCAAAGAAGAATTCCATAAGACAAGTGACTATGGAATAAACCAAAATAACAAGATTTGAGAACGTGAATACTGACGAAATGTTTCCAACGTCGAATCAGAAAGGTGATACTGGACAGTTTCTTCGCAAATATAGCGATATGAGGGCCCCAGTAGAGTCTATCGTCAAGATGTATGCCAAATAATTTTACACAGCTACCTCTTGTGATATTTGAATTTGAAGATATATGCATGGACTGATTCTCGTCCAAATTAATATTGAGTTTATCACAAGTGAACCAAGTTTTGACTAAAGCCATCTCATTTGATAACGTGGTCATGTTTCCAACATTATTACTCTGACAGATAAATGTATCATCGTCAGCAAAAAGAACGCTTCTCGTTGGTACAAGGTAAAATATAGATCATTTATTTATATTAAGAAGAGAAGTGGACCCAGAACCGAGCCCTGGGGAACACCGTGATTAACGGCCTTACTGCTCGATAGATCTCCGTTTGATCTGACACATTGAGAGCGTTCCCTGAGGTAAGATTCGAAGACCCCAGGGTTAGATTACATTTCTAGATCTTGGTGGGTAGGGAGAGTGTTCTTTTTATAAACAACAAAAAATACTAATTTTATGACGACAACTATGGAATACACTTGAGCATCGTCTGAGGATGGAATATCATTCAGAAGAAGAGCATACCCGACTGATAGTAGTCAGCTAATCTTGTCCGAAGCAGTGGCGTCCGCTCTGCACGACGTGAGAAGCCTAATGAAATTTCACAAAAATATACGCGGCTAATATTACTTGGAGATTTCAATATAAACTTTTTGGGACCTTCTTCGAATCTTACTAATCTGATTTGTCTAACAAACTCGTTTGGACTTGAGGTTACTATCAAAGAATTTACCAGAGTCGAAAATGGTTCATAGAGCTGTATAGACAATATACTCACAAACTTCGATGGTAACAGCTATGAGTCTGGCGTTGTTGATCCCTGCATCTCTGATCACTATGCGCAATTTATAAATAAAAATAATAACAAGCAAGTTACAAATGTCCCTCTCTTCAGAAAAAGTATAACATCCTCAGATATTCTTGAACTCCAGACATCGTAACAAAAAGTTAATTGGAGCATATTCAACGACAATAGCTCTTCTGAAGTTATGGTAGATTTTCTATTGAATCTATATGTAAATCTAGTCTATTAATTATTTCCCCTTAAAAAACCTGTGACCACCTCTGAAATCTTCGATGCCATCAGTGAGTTGAAAAACTCCAATTGTTTTGATGTCTATACCATTAATAGAAGAATGATAAAAGAAACAAGTTCTTATTTGATCGAACCACTCACGTGTCTTTTCAATGCTTGCATAAGAGAGGGTACTTTCCCAGATAAATTTAAAATCAGTAAAGTCATTCCAGTTTTTAAAAAGGGCGATATAAACCTTCTTGAAAATCATCGACCTATCTCCATCGTCCCTATATTTGGCAAAGTTTTTTGAAATTATTCTTAAAAAAAGACTATATCTCTACTTTGAAGTTAACAATCTGGTCAATCGGATTAATATGGATTCAGAAAATCTTGTTCTACTATACAAGCTGTTGTTCGTGTGGTTAAGAGCATAGTTGATGGTTTCGAACAAAAACAGCATAGCTCAGCCACATTGTGTGACCTGAGCAAGGCGTTTGACTGTGTTTCTCACCACAATCTTCTAATGAAACTGAATGAATACGGAATCAGAGGAGTTGCACTTTCCCTCTTTAGCTCTTACTTGAACAATCGTAAACAATGCGTTGATCTTGGCGAGAATAGAACTTCGGATCTTTTGCCAATCGAATCTGGAGTACCACAGGGCTCCGTTCTGGGACCTCTGTTGTTCATCATCTATATAAACGATGTCTTCTTTCACTTATTACCATATAAATGCGTAATCTATGCCGATGATACAACTCTCCTGTGTACTAACCAAAACTGTGAGAACTTGCTCGCCACAATTAAAACTGTGGTAAATCAGGCTGAGAAATAGTTCAATGCTAACCTCCTGAAACTAAATAAAGATAAAACTCAAACTATCACATTCTCTACAAATAATAACATAGCTAAAGGTGAAACTGTCAAACTACTAGGCATCACCCTAGACGATACTCTGAATTGGTCATATCACATCTATTTTTACTCAGGCAATTGAAGAATTATGTCAGCTTGAACACTCTTTCATCAGCATATTATGCTTTTTTTCATTCCCATGCTAGCCATGGAACTTTACTTTGGGGAAACTGCCCCAGTGCCGAGAAAATATTCGTACTACAAAAGCGAGCTATTAGAATAATTTCAAATGCAGGTTTCAGAGATACCTGCCGACCCCTTTTCAAAAAACTGAACATACCTTCTATCTTCATCCATTAATCTCTATTGGAAATTCATAACAACAAAAATGGACATCTGACCAATTCACAGGTTCATGATCATAACACTAGAGGTGCTAATCTCTTAAGACCACGCAGGCTGAAACTACACAAATCCTCGATCAATACGCTCAATGTTGATATTTATAATATATTGCCACCCACTGTTGAAGATCTACCTATATGTAGTTTCAAGAGGTTTACCAAAAATCTCTTAACAACACATTGTTTTCATAGTGTCAACGAATACCTGTCCACACCAACGCACATGTTTGAATCTGAATCACTTTAATGGTGGCCTTCTAACTTAATTATCGTATTATTTACATCATGTTTGTATCTTTTATATAAATTTGTGTCACCACTGTTTATAGTTGTGTTCGTGTAAATGAAATGTTTGTTATATACCTATCTTGTTAACCGACGAAACCAAAAAGGAGGAGGTTCTCTAGTCGACGCGTATATTTTTTTATCATAATTTTTTTCTATGTATGATCACGCATAACTTTTCACTGAGGCGTCCGATTCCGATAATTTTTTCAGTGGATAGGGTGTACTTCGAAGGTGGTCCCATTTGAATTTAAAAGATGCAATCCACCCCTAAGGGTAGCAAAATGAAGAATATTGATCACTCACCCTCTGAATTCTGGTCCGTTAACCGATTCTATCAGGCATAACTTTGTAATGGGTTCTTCGATTTGGATGATTCGTCTTTAATAGATAGGGTATACCTAATATTTGGATTTCGGATGAAATTATCCACCCTTACGGGTAGAAAAATAGGGGATAATTGATTTTTCACTTGTGAACATTGGCACACACATACGTAGTTGACAATCACAGATCGCTACTGACATTATTATAGTTCCACATCCGTCAAAATCATTATATTATATGAGAGGATGGAATGATATACAAAGTAATGAAATAAACTAACCAGAACAACGAAAATAATTTATATTACAACAAATAGTCAAAGTAGATAATCATATTATTCAACTGGTAATAGTTGAAGTAAGGTGGGTAAGTATTTTGGAAGTAATCAAAAAACAAGTAGGAAGTAATTAGTAGATTTTAGCAAAAAAATTTGAAAAATAAAAACTTTTTAACAAAAAATTTAACCGACGAAATACGGAACTGAAAAGTAAAAAATAAAATAAATCTTAGTCTCAGTAATTAAGCTCCTAAACTAATGTAAGTAACTAATTTTGAGTCGGCGCCAAACGAACAATCAACGAACATCATTAAATTCCTTAAAAAAAATTATCAGAATGTCACCGCCCAAGTCGATGCCATCATTTCACGCCTTACCTAATTCATTTGCTTGTTTGTTTGGCGCCGACTCAAAATTAGTTACTTACATTAGTTTAGGAACTCAGTTACTGAGACTAAGAAGATCTATTTTATTTTTTACTTTTCAGTTCCGTATTTCGTCGGTTCAATTTTTTGTTAAAAAGTTTTTATTAATCATTTATTTGAACTCTCCACATTTTTTTGTTCACTGAAATGTTTGTTTGTTGTTCATCTGTTTGTATAGCTCAAATATTATTGTATTGACTTGCTACAAAGTAATTTTTTGTACATAACGTAGTTAATAAACTATCTATCTATTAGAATCATCATCTACACTTCCAAGAAAAGGTTTCCGATGACAAGAATCTAGCAGCAAGTAAGTAAAATTCTTTCGATGATTTCTTTTCCTCTCCGCAACTGAAGTTATGGAATTGCACGACAATTGATCACAAGTTTAAAACTGTTTGAAAAGAACAAGGTGAGTATGAATCACTTTATAGGTATGAAGTCCATACGCTTCATAGGTAGCGTTGTATTTACTTCCTACGATTCAACTTCAGCACTATGGGGCCATTTCCCAATCACATTCTCCTGATTATTTGACATCTAAAATTGAAATACACACTTCATTGATTAATCTGAGCATACAAATATCAATCTCAGGAACAGAAAGGACAAATGTGGAAACATTATAGGGATGAGGGTACTCAACTCAACTTCAACGATACCCTGTATTGTTCCAATAATATTTCCCTGCTGAAATGACTACCTAAATCGTAGAATACACTTTATGTATCAAGCTGATCAATATAAGAAAAACTTTGCATGTGGAAAAAACGAATCTTGGAACTTTATAAGCATTTAGAAGTTATCTTCAACTTCTACGTTACCCTGCAATTTTTCAATAATGTCTATCTACCTCAAATAAAAGAATATACTTTCTTGATAAAGCTGATAAAAAAAACTATCTTTGGAGTTAGTAAAACCATATCTAGGAAATATTAAAACCAAATCTAGGAAATACTATGAACATGTAGGGATGACACTTCAACTTTCATACTACCCTGTCACCTTCCTATAATATTTCTCCACCAGTCAAATATGTCAAATGAAATAATACACTTTTCTCGTCAAGCTGATATGCTTTGTACCCTCCTTACCAAGTTTGAGAGTTGAAAATGGAGTTTTATAGTAAAAGTTTTTCTGTCAACAATACGTCAAAGACCAGAGTTTATGGCGGAAATTTGGTAAATGCCGTATCTATTCAGCAGGGAAATCTGGTTCTAACCGTACAACAGACATCTTAGACCACTTTTATGCAAGTTTCACATTGCAAATCCATTTGGGAAATTAGAATATTGGCAAATTCCAGTCGGATAATTTGGGATTCTTGGAAACAAAGGCGGTCACCCTAGAAACCGGCTTGTTCCTATAAAAGCGAGTTCAAAATCAATCGGAAGAGAGTTCAGCTTGGGTCCTGGTCCTGACAACATCTCCTGCTATGGAATTATATTCAGGTAAGGTGACTTGAATCGGCTGTAAGTTGTATTTGCACGGCGAGTTTTCCGATAGGTGTGTTTTAACGAGTGGTTCTTAATCGTTTATTTAGATAAATGATGAGATTGGTATAATCAAATTATTTTACAGGTGATTGTTTGCACATATGTACATGCATATTGTTTTACTAATATTCTATGGTTATTTCTTCCTTTGGGTAAGCATAATGGTTTGATATGTTGAATAAATTTCAGAGGTTTTGACTTATACATATGATACATATATATTGCTTTACTAATGTTCGTTTATTAATCCTGTCTTTAGTTCAGAATGATGATATTGGTATATTTAATTTTATTTATAGGTTATTGCTCACATATTTGATGTATACATATTGTGTCACTGATGATTTAGATAATGATAATGATACTGGTAAATGCGAATTATTCCACAGGTTTTTGTGTACAGATATTTTATATATACATATGGTTCTCACATATAACTCATCATTCACCACATTCATACAATCCTCCGGAATAAACTCCGTTGAGGCACCCACACACCACCACAATCCTCCGGAATAAACCCCGTTGAGGCACCCACACAACACCACAATCCTCCGGAATAAACCCCGTTGAGGCACCCACACAAAACCACAATCCTCCTACACAATTCACAACAATTCACTCCTCAGGAATCCACCCACTGGAGTCCCATACTCAACACTTTTGATTTGGAATAAGCTTAGTGAATATCCAAGGCCTATGTTAATTGACTGATCTCAAGTATAGGGCGTAAACTCCAGGTGAAGGTGTATTGTTCATTATTATTTTTGAGATGTTTGATTTTCAGATTGAGTTATTGAAGATTGATTCTCATAGACAAATAAAATTGTGGCCGCAAATATTCAACACTCATCTACGTATTGTCCTGTTCTAATATAGTTCTCTTCCTTAGGAACTGGAAAGAAGAGGACGGATCCAAAATGGAATCAACAAGTTCAACACAATTACCTTCGGGAAGCCCAGGTCCGTAACGAATAGAAATGATAACTGAATTCAATTTCCATTGCCATTCAGAATGTTCAACTAATTTCCTTCATTCGATATTATCAATTCATTATCACTAACAAGTCAACTCAGTTAAATTATAGAGTCAGCATTTTCGGCCACGATTAGTATGTGTCTTACTCATAACATTGAGTAAAATAGAGAATTTTAGCCCAACTGTGAAATAGTGGAACTGAATATGTTTGTCATTGTCCCATTGTTGCCTCTTGCCATAAATAAATAAATCCCGGTTTTACCACTTGGGCCAACATTAGTAATACTAAAGAGTGACCATGGAATTCTACCACCTTGCCAAGCTTACCCTAAAGAGTGATCGTGGAATTAAGCGACAAATTCTGTTTCTACCACACAGCCAACCTATTAACGTAAAGAGTGACCGTGGAAAGTAACGGATTTGTGGGTATGAAGCATTCCTGTCCATCAGCGGACGAGGTCCCTGCAAACTCCTTGATGTGTGGCGAGGTAAATATATCAGTGGACTATTCACACGCGTTCTCGGGAGTAAATTCTATAGGAATTTCAGGCAAGATATCAGACTAATGAGTTTTTGAACAGTCTCACGAATTTGCATTTTGATAAATTTGATAATGGTTCCTGGTTTGAATCTAGAATACTTAATTTGTGGAATAGGTCATAATCGTTGAAGCCTATCAGTACCACATTAAATCCTCAAGTTATATTGGTCTGAAATTGATTTTTAGTACTTGACCATGGCTCATCGTGACAGTTCAATAGCTAAATTGAGAAATGTTGAAATGAGTATGTTTGTAGTGCTACAATGTTACTCTCTGCTAAGCATGGATCCCGGCTTTACGCATATTTACAAACTCTAAATATAAATAGAACGTACTGTAAAGAGTGGCCGAGGATGGTAACGGGTTGTCTAGTATGTGTGCACACAGAACAAACTTCGACCGATCACTAGGTCAATTAAGTCTAGCAACACCTTGGTTGGGTACTATGATCTTCATTCTCTCAATTGGCGATGACAGATCTATGAATATACCCGTAAAATAGACCGGCAAGATATTCTGGGTATTTAAACAATTTTACAAATACAGATTATTCCAGTCACTTGTTTATATAGTCCAAGTTTCATTACTTCAGAAACACTTTACATAATAGATTTCCTAATCAGCTGAACTCTTATAACTTTCAATATTATCTTGTGAAAACTGTAAAGCCTTTAATCGTTGAATTTGTTTTCAAACCAGTGGAGATTGTAACTCTTGGCTTTAATATATGTATTTATTTGAGTTTGTCTTTTATTTCTCTTCAGCTGAACAGAACTTTGTATCCTAAAGAACACAAAAAAAATACACAACGTGGAACGAATTGAGGGTCTATCCTTCAAGTGTTTATCTATATAAGGCTGTGTGCCGGCAAAAAAATATTGCTATACTAGGCTGTGTGCCAAAAAACAAACAAGCTGTCTTCTGAGAGTAGATGGATTACAGATCCTGCTACCTGAGAAGTCGCGCTGACTGGTTAGACGATCACAACAAAAAAAAAAGAAGGTTGAAAAAAAAATTGAAAGTCAACCAGAAAAAGTACCAATTAGATGAGACCGGGGTTGGTTCGGTTACACATTTAATTGAGAGCCCAGAATTATAAGACGCCTGGTCTATATTTGTCACCATATTGTCAACTCGAGTAGTGGAAGTGGGAGTCACTCGAGTAAAATCAATTATTGTGGCATGCAAATCTTTTATAATTTGAATAAGTTCGGAGACTCGGCTACAGAAAAATTCAGATTGAAATCACCAGCTAGTATCACCTTAGAATCAACATCGTTAAGATATTGTAGGGCGTTTACAAATAAATCTAAGAATGTACCAAAGTTACCATTGCCAGATCTATACAAACGAACAATTTTCAAATTTGGAAGTTCAATACCGCCTAGTTCTATATTTATTTCTGAACAGAGTCGTTCCAAAAGAATTGGTTCACAGGAGACATGGTGTTTAATAAAAATAGCCACACCCCTGTGCCATGTTACAGATCTGCTGAAATTAGCAGCTAGGTGGTAACAGTGAATGTTTACAGTTGAGAGATATTTTGGCGATAGCCAATGTTCAGAAATGCAGAGAATATCATATTGATATTTATCTAAAAAAAATAGATTTCATTCAGCTTATTTGCCAGACAGCGGACATTTATGTGATAGACACTCAACTCACTTTATTTAATAAACACATTCGGAGAATGGACAACAGTATGTGATGAGGTATTTAATTTTCTCTCTTCTTCCTTTCATTCTGATAAAGAAACCTGCTAATATAAGCTCCCTGGGGCCATATTTCAGGATTCATTGCAGCATTGAAGTTGTTCTGAAATAATTTCACTTTGAATGAGACATATTCATTTGGGAATCTGGGCACAAGGTTTTCGCACAAGACTTCTGGAAAAAGCGGCTCTAACATTGTTTACATTTCTTCAGCTGTTGTAACTTTGTAGACCCTACAAACATGTAAAGTAGCAATTTTTGGAACTCCTCTGATGGAAAGATCTTTATTTATACCAACGATTTGATGTCTATTTGATCGTTTTCCGGAATGACTCACTATTGTCCACTCATTTTCAGACACATTCCCACTTGATTCCATTTTTTTGTCATTCACTAAGCCAATATTTATAATTTCACGACATTTATTCTCAGTTTCAAGTAGAAGAATTTTCGTGGTAACATTTTTTGTAGTGAAGGAATTTCTGTTGCTTTGCAGGGAGTCACCCAGGGAATTCTCTTGTAATAGTATGTCGGATCTAGAAATCACTTTTTGTGGCGCGTAGTTTTTTATCGCAAACAGTGTTTACAGAGTTTTCGTCACAATTTAACACCTGCTTCATGGGTACAGTTTTTGCTTAACTTATTGTTGGCGAGATGCCGTTCATCTGATTCAGTAAATCAATATGCTTTTTAGGACGCAAATTTTGTCCTGGAGCTCATTCATGATGGTATCTTTTTGCTTGATTATATGAATGAAAACTTTCGGTTCTAACTTATCAGCTAACTCAACTGCATCAGAGAATGCGGCGTCAGGACTGGCACATTGATCAAATTTGAAATTAGGATCAAACACATTTTCATCAATAGATGCACATGAGAAATGGAGTTTGACAAAACGCATTCTACATTTTAAGCCTTTGGCGCATTTACGATTACATTTATGGCACTTTTGATTAGAATTTGACGAGAGAGGTGACGAAATACGGAACTGAAAAGTAAAAAATAGAATAAACCTTTTCAGTCTCAATAACTAAGCTCCTAAACTAATGTAAGTAACTAATTTTGAGTTGGCCCCAAACAAACAAGCAAATGAATTAGGTAAGGCGTAAAATGATGGCATCGAGTTGGGCGGTGACATTCTGATAATTTTTTTTAAGTAATTTAATGATCTTCGTTGATTGTTTGTTTGGCGCCGACTCAAAATTAGTTACTTACATTTGTTTCAAGAGCTTAGTTATTGAGACTAAAAAGATTTATTTTATTTTTTACTTCTAAGTTCCGTATTTCGTCGGTTTAATTTTTTGTTAAGAAGTGTTTATTTTTCCATTTTTTGTGGCTGAAATCTACTAAATACTAACTGCTCGTTTTTTGATTACTTCCAAAATACTTACTTACCCACCTTACTTCAACTATTACCGGTTAAATAATATGATTATCTACTTCTACTATTTGTTGTAATATAAATTATTTTTGTTGTTCTGGTTAGTTTATTTCATTACTTTGTATATCATTCCATCCTCTCATAGAATATATGGATTGTGATAATGACACTAGCGATTTGTCATTGTCAACTACATATGTGTGCCAATGTTCACAAGTGAAAAATCAATTATCCCCTATTTTTCTACCCGTAAGGGTGGATAATTCGATTAGAAATCCAAATGTGATCAACTATGAAGTATACTCTATCTGATAAAAGAAGAATCATCCAAATCGAAGATCCCAGTACAAAGTTATAGCTGATAGAATCGGTTAACGGACCAGAATTCAGAGGGTGAGTGATCAATACCCTTCAACATCGAAGTACACCCTATCTATTGAAAAAAGAACTATCGGAATCGGACGTCTCAGTGAAAAGTTATGCGTGATCATACATAAAAAAAATTAAAAAAAAATATATGCGTCGACTAGAGAACCTCCTCCTCTTTGTTTTCGTCGGATAAAAAATAGGATATATAAATGATAAATTTTGAAATGAAATCATCATAAGCATACTATATTGATGCATAGTTCAAAAGATAATGAACGAATGAAGAGACAACCCCTTCCATCTTAAATGGAAGCCTAGGGTTGTCTCTTGGTTGGCTAGGCTGACTATCCATCTCAATGGGATGTTCTGGCCCTTGTTTGCAGGTAGGTAACAAGGTTGTAATTATATCATGTTTGATAGTAGCATGTTACTCCCGAATATATAGTAATAAGGTATATAATGGTAATGAGCCATACGTAATGTTGTTGTTGGTATTGGTTCCACTGGTAACATAACATGACATGAATGGGTCTTGATGAAAGCGTGGAAATATTCATGAATGGAAGTTGGTCACCAATTGGAAAGGAACAGTCTTCTGGCATAGTAACAAGGTAACTTCCAGGTCGAATTTTGGTGTTTTTCAACAGAACAGCTTTCAGTAATAAAGTTGTTGAAACGTGTTGTGGAAATAATATTCTCTAGTGTAACTTGATTGAGCCAGTGTTTGTCCAGGTGAATAGGTAACGTTGTAGAGTTGAAAGCTTAATTTTTCAGCGGTATCATGACCACACAATCTTCTTTTGTTTGAAGATTATTGTTGCAGAACTGGACATATCTGCACATTATTTACCTCATGAATCTTCCTCTATTAACCGTATTTCATGTTACTCAACGAAATTGTAATATGTAAGACAACCATGGTTGAAAGTAGAATTCAATTACCTTTTCAACGCTTTGCAACTCGACCTCTATGTCTTTCGAAATATTCAAGTTGATGTGCCCCCAGCGCCCTCTGTCGGGTATTATACTGTATTTTCTCTCGAAAAGTGGGATCGGTAATAAAATTTGAAATATTTTCTGTCCCATTGTTACACATCAAAGCGTTCAAAAGTTATCGAGGTAAGGGCACCATTCAGATCTGCACTTATTCTTGAAATGCATATTGTCAAAAAACGTATTGACGGAATTAAAAAAAAAGATAATTGGTTGAGAAGAGAATTGAATTATCTTTTCAACGATGTTCCACTTGACTCCCATGCACATGATGTGCCTCCCGCGTCATTTCAAAAAGTACTATTGGTGATATCATTCAAAACGGTTTTCGTCCCATTGATCTACGTCGAACCGTGCAAAAGTTAACAGGGGGAACTATAAAAAGCCGCACTGTATAAGTCCTTGATTCAGACTAGATAAGAGAATTCAATCAACTGTCTGAAGGAAAATGCAAATTCATTTATTTTTCCCTACGTGGAACCTCAAACTTTGTTTTATTTTCTGAAAACTGTTAGAATAATATTATTAAAATAAGCTAGGAATATTTTCCGAATATTCTCTGAATATTGAAGATACATGATATTTTCATTGAAAAATAAACAGGATAAAACTGAAAGATAATCACTGTGATTCCTTTGAAAATATGGAGAGGATTTTCGAAGGAAAAATATCCCATATTTCAACATAACCAATTGGAGGGCTTGTTGAGACTGTTCGTTATTGATTTTGTAAACTTACGTCCTTGAAATATTTGTTAAAGATAGACCGTAACCATACTTGATATTGATTGATAAAAATAAATAACAGAAGAAATTCCGCGGAGCGGTTCGCATGAAAAACTTCACCAGTATAATATTGGAACGTTGATTCTTAAATTCGTGTTACTAGGCTAGTCTCATAGGTTACTAAAATGATATTCATGACATTAATAATATATACAGTGCGGTCCATCTGTTTGAAATAAATTCATTTTTAGCGTTAATATGTATTCGTTTAAAAAAACCTGAAACTGGTCGATTTCTATTGTAACGTAAATAAACTTAACTTGGTTTAACTAATTTATTTAACATTTAATCTACAACTTAATTTATATTACTACGCCACTGAATAGCTCGATCGTATGGGCTCGTTCAGACTGTCTTGACTCCACTTGAGGGTCGCCTATTTATCTCCGATACAGCATTCTCGATGTTTCGAATTCTGGCATGTTCCAATTGTTTCCAATATTGACCGTTGTTTTCCGTGGCAGAGCGACTGGATGGTTCTCGAATATCTCCGGGGATGATCTCATCGCTGTCGACGGCAACGCGCGAGGCGACAGGTGCGGCCTAGGTTCGTTACATTGCCCCCTTCTTAAAGACATTTCGTCCCGAAATTTCATCCTTGGAGTGTGACGATATCTGCATGACTCCCCATATCTGCACCGTGAAGTTCGATGGAAGTAACACTCCACGGTCTTCATGATCGGTCGTGGAAGAGGGTTACAGCAAACCAAAATCTTGACGCCGCTGGATCTGAATATCGCCTCCAGCATACTTCTTATGACTCTCCAGTCCAACCCATCAATACCACAGGATAATTTTGGAATTGCTAGATCCACCAGGTTCTGGTCCACCATAGTATCTCTTAGTTTGGTGAGACTCTTCCAGACATCTTCATAGGACGGTTTATCTTGGGAATGCCTCTTGGTAACTAGGTAGTAGATGTTTCTCTGGCCTTTCTTCAACTGTAGCACCCCACCAACTTCTGGATTCTGCTCCCGCAGTGTTTGGAGTTGACCAAATTTCTTGGGGAGAACACTTCTCGAACGTCATATCATCCTCCGGTGGCTTGAGGGTGCGAACTTGGTCATGGTTTCGAGCGTTAGTGGCCAACCTGTTGAAATGGACGACCCTTGGTTTCCCTCGGGGTGGCTTATGGATTCGGTACACAAGGTCGTTTATCCTTTTCACGATTTTATACGGGCCTTCCCACGAGTTCCGCAACTTTGGTGATAGTCCACGACGACGTTTGGGGTTGTACAGCCAAACCAGGTCATCAACCTTAAATCCTCCAGCGTCGGCCTTGATGTCATAGGTCTTCTTCATTTTATCGCTGGCACTCTGGATGTTCAACCGGACTCGTTCGTGGATGTCGTCCATTCTCTGCCGAAGTTTGCTGACGTAGTCCTCTCCCGCAGTGTCTTGTCCTGGCGGTATCCCAAACTTCAGGTCACAAGGCAGTCGCAGTTCTCGGCCCATTATAATACTAGCAGGAGTTTGACCGGTTGACTCGTGTACTGCGGATCGATAGGCCATCAGGAACAAATGAAGATACTGGTCCCAGTCTCTCTGATGGTCAGAGACAACCTTGGACAAGTGGCGGTTGATCGTCCTGTTCATCCGTTCCACCATTCCATCGGACTGCGGATGTAGGGCCGTGGTTCTTGTCTTGCGGATGTTCAGCAAGAGACATATTTCTTGGAACAGGTTGGATTCGAAATTTCTGCCTTGATCCGAGTGCAGCTCCATTGGAATACCGAATCGACATATCCACTCTTTCACCAAGACGTCGGCGACGGTGATGGCTTCCTGGTTGGGCAGGGCATAGGCTTCCGCCCACTTACTGAAGTAGTCCATTGCCACAAGGATGTATTTATTCCCGTGGTCGGATACGGGAAACGGGCCGGCGATGTCAATGGCGATTCTCTCGAACGGGCTGCCTACGTTGTACTGACGCATCGGGGCCTTGGGTCGTATTCGAGGTCCATTGCTAGCAGCGCATACAGCGCACTTTCTGCACCAGTCCTGGACGTCAGCTTGACAATTGGCCCAGTAAAACCGTTGCCTTACTTTCTGCAGGGTCTTCGTCACTCCCAGATGTCCTCCGGCGACTCCATCATGGATTTCCCGCAGTACTTCCTCTCTTCTGTTCCTGGGAACAATTATTTGGCGTCTGTCTTCCCCACCAATATCGGCCTCCAACACACGTTTCAGGATCCCATTGTCCAGAATAAGAGAGTTCCATTGTGCCCAATAGGACTTAACAGCCGGCGAGTAACCTGCGACTTCCTGCCATGATGGTCTTCGATTGCCCTTCTTCCAGCTGACGACTAAGCCAAGGTCGGGGTCTCTCTCTTGGTCTTTCTGGATCTTGCTGTCATTCCATTGCCGCGGTTCTACAAAGTGTTGCTTCTTTCTCTTCTGCTCGTCGGCAATGTGAGCAATCATCTGGACATGGTCTTCGCGACAAGGCATCTGCATTCTTATGGCTAGTTCCGGCTCGATGTTCGATCTCGAAATCGAATTCTTGGAGTCTCTCGATCCAACGTGCTACTTGACCTTCAGGATTTTTGAACTGTAAGAGCCATTTGAGAGCTGCATGGTCAGTTCTCAACAGGAATCTTCTTCCATACACGTACTTGTAGAAGTGTTCCACTCCCTTTACAACAGCTAACAGCTCTCGCCTGGTGACACAGTAATTGCGCTCTGGTTTGCTAAGCGTCTTGCTGAAATAACCAATGACCTTCTCCTGTCCCTCCTGGATCTGAGATAGGACAGCTCCAAGTCCCACGTTGCTGGCGTCCGTATCCAAAATGAATTTCCCTTTGGTAGGGATAGCTCAGTATAGGTGCGTTGATCAAAGCTCCTTTCAGCTTCCTGAATGAGTCTTGACATTCTTCGGACCACTGGAACTTTGTTTGGCCTTCCGTGAGCTTGGTCAGTGGTTTAGCGATGTTGGCGAATCCCAGCACATATCGGCGATAGTATGTGCATAAACCAAGGAAACTTCGAAGTTGGTGAATGTCTTTTGGGATGGGCCAATCCTTAACAGCTTTGATCTTCTGGTCGTCCACTGCTACTCCTTCCCCAGAGACAACGTGGCCGAGGTATCGTACTTCTTTTTGGAACAGATGGCATTTCTTAGGGCTCAGCTTCAATCCGGAGTTCCTCAGTCGCAGGAATACTTCCTCCAAGATTTTCACGTGGTCCTCGAACGATCTGCCGACCACAATTATGTCGTCGAGATACACTAGACACGTGTTCCATGAGAGTCCCTTCAGCACTGTCTCCATCAATCTTTCGAATGTGGCGGGAGCATTACAGAGTCCGAATGGCATAACGGTGAACTGCCACAATCCTGAGCCGATGGTAAAAGCAGTCTTTTCTCGATCTTCCTGAGCGAGTTCTACTTGCCAGTATCCACTCTTCAGATCAAGGGTCGAGAAAATCGTGGAACCAGCCAACGTGTCTAGGGTGTCATCTTTTCTCGGGAGAGGGTAACTGTCCTTCTTCGTGACATTATTAAGTTGGCGATAGTCTACACAAAAGCGTGTCGATCCATCCTTTTTCTTCACCAGTACGACTGGAGAGGACCAGGGACTGTCAGATGGTTCGATAACTCCTTCTTTTCCCATATCGCTGACTATTTTGTCAGCCTCTTCCTTCTTGGCAAGAGGAAGTCTTCTTGCTGATTGCCGGATCGGTCGGGCACCCCCAGTATCAATCTTGTGCTGGACCACATTAGTTCGACCCCCTTTTCCTTGTCCGGTATCGAAGATGTCTTGGTACTTTTTGACTAAATCTCTTAGTTTGGGCTGTTGAGCTGGTTTTATGTCTTTGGAAGAGATGGCAACTAATTTTTCTAGTTCTATGGGCAAGTTGTTGGGTTGGCTAATCGCACCTCGTACGCCCGGATCACAGATGAAACTGACGAGCAGTGCCCTAAAATTGTTCCTTTCTTTAAGGTCACTGGAAAGTAATTGACATTCATGACCCTTACCGGCACAAATTTTTCAGCACGTAACAGGGTTTTCCCTAGGGCAATCCCTCGTCCAATTTTCTCATCATGAAGTTTGGGCTCGAACATCACCACGTCTCCACTGCTCGCACTCCCGTCCAGGCGAGCCTCCAGAATGGTTTCAGCCCTCTCAGGTACGCTTACATCTTCAGCCAACAGCACACGGATCAACTCTTCACTTCTCCCATGAAGTACCAGCTCTTCTCCGTTGACACGTAGGACGCCGTCTTTGAAATCCAATTCAAACCCTCTGGAATTCATGATGTCCATTCCGATGATTGCATCGTCTTCGATGTCCGCTACAAGTGCCTGATGTTTCACTTTAGTGCTGCCCAAAATTATTTCAATCGGTAGCTCGCCATATACAGTAGCTGGCTCCCCTGTTGCTGTGCGTAGCTTCCAAGTTGTCGGTTCAATTCGTTCCGGTGTTCTGGCAAAGGAAGGTCCGAGAATTGTCCTAGTCGCACCTGTATCTAGCAGCATGGTGCAAGGCTCGTTATTGATGAGACCGTCTACGAAAACACCTCTGTTCTGTCGTTGCAGGATAGCGACATATGCGTTGTTAACTAGGGCTTGCTGGACACAGGCCGACGATTGCCCCTTCTCGTCGACCTTCTTTAGTTTTCCTGCATCGGAGTCGTGTTTTCGAATGTTGGACATTTGCTACGCACATGTCCAATTTTGCCACAATTCCAGCATCTTATCTGTCTTTTCTCAGGGAACACTTCCTTAATCACTTTCCTTATGGCAGCTTCCAAATTAGCAGGCTCCTGTGAGTCTTCCTCAATCATTCGGACTTTACTCTGGCTTTTGCAAGATTGTTTCGCTGCCTCGAATTCCAAAGCGCGTGCCAGTGCGTCTACGAGATGTGTTGGACGGGCTAGTGTCAACGCTTGTCTGGTTTCTCTGTCACGGAGTCCATCCAGGAATGCTTGAACCGCTAGTCGCTCCATTACATTTTCTGGTGTGGGTGGATATGCGAGACGAACCAAGCGTGCAATGTCAGTTTCGAATTCTTGTAAGGATTCGCCCGATTTTTGGCAGCGATTTTTCAGCTGGGAGTGGTATACGTGTTCCAAATGAGCGTGGCCATATCGTAATTCTAGATGTTTAATCAGCTGATCATAGTCCTCCTGTTCTTGGGCGGTGAGAGTTTGTAGAATATTTGTCGCTTCTCCACGTAATGCAAGTGTCAGTGCTACAGCTCTTTCCCCTGCATTCCATCCGTTTGCTTTGGCCGCTGCTTCAAACTGCCGGCGGTAATTTGCCCATGGAGTTTTTCCGTCGAACTAGGCGGCTTCATGGAAAGCTTCCCTATTTCTGAAATGACCTTGACATCTTTTATTCCCTCTTGAACTTTATCCAAGTTCAAACTCAAGTCCAGCATTGCATTTTCGTTAACCATCTCTGTGGAGGGCGCACTATTAATTCGTTTTTCCAGCTTACTGATCGTTTCCTTCATTTTGTCCATTTCTGCCTCGACCCCATCTTTGATTTTATCTACCTCCGTGTTCATTTGCTCCCTAATTTTATCTATCTCTGTCTCAACGGTTCCCATTCTTTCTTCTAGAAAATTAGGGTTTTATTTTCATCCGGCTTCTTGATTTTCTAGAAGCTTCTCTTCCAGATTTCTAGAATTTTCTTGAAGCTTCTCTTCCAGATTTCTAGAATTTTCTTCAAGCTTCTCTTCCAGATTTCTAGCATTTTTTTCCAAGCTTCTTGAATTTTCTAGAAGCTTCTCTTCCAGATTTCTAGAATTTTCTTGAAGCTTCTCTTCCAGATTTCTAGCATTTTTTCCAAGCTTCTTGAATTTTCTTGAAGCTTCTCTTCCAGATTTCTAGAATTTTCTTGAAGCTTCTCTTCCAAAGTCCTCGAATTTTGTTGTAGTTCTTCTTTCACGGATTTAGTAGTTTCTTCGAGTTTATTCATTACCAAACTTAAATCACCTCCGGGAACTTCGAATAAAAATGTTTCGGGGTCCTCACCTTCTTGTATAAGTCCTTCTGCAAGTCTTTCCTGGAGTACTTGCTTTTTACCCGTTGTTTCCAGTTCCCTTTCCTCCAATTCCTGTTTCAATTCCGCTACCTTCAAATCCGCAAGGCGCACTTTTCTTGAACACATTTTGTCTTTGACGAGGTATCAGTCTGTTTCACACGAAAAGTTTATCAGTTTGTTAAAAATTCACTTCGTGAATTCTTTTCCACGGGCCACCAGTCTATTGTCTGTTTCACGCGAAGAGTGTATCAGTTTATATTCCCACGCACAATTGTCCACTTCGCGAAAACCGGGCCACTGTCTATTTTCTGTTTCACGCGAACAAAAAGGTCTATCAATTTATTTTTCTGACTATCCACTCCACGATCACTTGTTTATTTTCAAAATCTCACTTCCGACACCAATTGTAACGTAAATAAACTTAACTTGGTTTAACTAATTTATTTAACATTTAATCTACAACTTAATTTATATTACTACGCCACTGAATAGCTCGATCGTATGGGCTCGTTCAGACTGTCTTGACTCCACTTGAGGGTCGCCTATTTATCTCCGATACAGCATTCTCGATGTTTCGAATTCTGGCATGTTCCAATTGTTTCCAATATTGACCGTTGTTTTCCGTGGCAGAGCGACTGGATGGTTCTCGAATATCTCCGGGGATGATCTCATCGCTGTCGACGGCAACGCGCGAGGCGACAGGTCCGGCCTAGGTTCGTTACACTATTGTCAATTTGACAATTTTCAGTATGAAAATATTACCCCTTCTTGCACCCCCACTGAATTATGATCGGTGTCGGGCGCACTGTGCATGCAACAACTGCGACACCGATCGGTGACGTTAGCCATGAAAGTGTTTATGCATCCAGAAGCTTATATTCAAGATCCTTCAAATTTCACCAAGAAGATATTATATAAATTTGGAAGTTATGTACTTACCAAACGGCTTTGGAAAAGACTCAATAATCCAAAAACATAGCGGTCCATGTGTGGCAAGTCCGAAATACTTGGCTGTGAATGTGGGATTAGCCCAGGAGAGAAATGGCGTAGCTTCGTTTTCTTTACCGACGGAAATGCTGCCCTGCTGCCAATTGATCCAAAAGCTACGATAATTGTTAGGGTCCAGAATTTGCGGTGTTATTGCCTGAGAGATTCAATCAAAAAAATAGTATGATGATGATTTAAATCAAGAATGAATATACAGGGTGTTACCAAATAAGTGAGAAAGTTTTTAGGGGATGATTCCTTGTCGAAATTCAAAGGTAAACGAAAGCTTTCCTTGAAAAGTTACACGCTTCCAAAAAAAAAGAAAAAAAAATCGTTTTGTTTTTCTTGAAATTGCTGAAGAGTTGAAGAAATGGCATTTTGTGGACATGTTCAACCAATAAAAAGGCTACCTATGAATATTTTTTTAATATTGTTGCGATTTTTTGAAGGGGTCAAACACCCTATTCCATTTTTTACCAAAACTTTCTGAAAAAACAGAATTTCTCAATTAAAAAATATGTGTTGGAAAGAACAATTTGTTGCAAAATATTTTCAACTCCTGTGTTGTATCTGTAAAAGCAATAGTTTCCTATTGAAAAAATTAAAAACAACATTATGCATGAACGGATCTTCTGTAAATGGAATCGAAAAAATCTAGTAGGTTGCTGTCACGTTTTGTTTCCAAAACTTGTGACTTCAATCGTAGTATTTCAAAATCGAAAAAATCTAGTGGGTGGCTGTCAAGTTGCTTTGATTTCTATGTGGTAGTTGAGAGTTCAATTGTGTCTTTTGAATCTTCAATATGAACAATAACACTAACGCTGAAATGGCCAATTTGCATTTTATGTATGGTCGTGCCAATGGAAATTCATTGGAGAGCTATGCAGAGATGTATCCTCAGCGCGTGATACTTCATCACACAATGTTTGCACATCTCCACCAACGTCTCTGTGGAAGAGGGACTTTTCAAAAAAGAACTACTGATTGTAGTCGTCCACGAATAATAAGAACGGTGTCACTGGAAGAAGAGGTTCTCAATATGATTGAAGATCGTCCGGAATTAAGTACAAGACAAATTGCTAACACACCAATTGTATCCTCACCATATTCAACGAGTCCAGGCACTTTCGTCGCGACATTTTCTCCATCGAGTAGACTTTTGTCAATCGAGTCTTCAAATGAAAACCCAAAATGCTCAATTTTAGAAAACGTAATATTCACTGACGAATCCAACTTTTCAAGGCAAGGGATTACAAATTTCCATAACAATCATCTATGGGCTGAAGATAACCCACATGCAATTCAAGAAGGTCGGTATCAATATGAATTTTCTACCATTAAGGCTAACTAGTGCAACCTATACAAATTTTCTCCAGTAGCAGATTCCCATTTTATTTGAAAATGTTGCACTAACTATTCGACCACGAATGTGGTTTATTCACGATGGTGCGCCTGTCCATTTCAGCATAACTGCTCGTCAGTACTTGGACGTTGTGTATCCAAATCTTTGTATAGGCAGAGCAGGACCTCAACCTTGGCCTCCCAGAAGACCAGACTTAAAACCCTTTTACTTTTGCATCTGGGGTCACCTGAAGTCCTTGGTTCATACGACCCCCATTGACTGTTTGAATGATTCAGGGAGTCGCATTATTGCAGCCTGCGAGACAATCCAAAACACACCAGGAATATTTCAACGTTTGCGCCAGTCTATGAGACGGAGACTTGATTTCTGTCTAATGGTTGGAGGTGGTCATTTCGAGCAGTTTTCATAACTCAGTTCCGTTTGATCTTGTTGCCTTTTTCTCTGTTGTAATACATATCATTTTGTTTTGTTTGTATTTTTAATTTGATATTATATTAAAACAAAACATGGTACTGGTACATGCCTACATTAAAAGTTGAAACAAGCGGAATAATTTTAAAATACTACGATTGAAGTCACAAGTTTTGCAAACAAAACTGACAGCTACCAACTAGATTTTTTCGGTTCCATTTACAGAATTTTAGAGTATTTTATTGTTAAAAAAGTTTTGCAATAAATTGTTCTTTCCAAAAAATATTTTTGAATTGAGAAATTTTGTTTCGGTAAAAAGTTCTTGTAAAAAATGGAATAGGGGTTACATGTTTCACCCCATTAACAGATCACAAAATTAAAAAAATATCCATAGGTAGCCTTTTTATTGGTAGAACATGCCCACAAAATGCCATTTCTTCAACTCTTCAGCAATTTCAAGAAAAACATATTTTTTTCTCATTTTTGGAAGCGTATAACTTTTCAATGAAAGGCTATTGTTTACATGAAAGACCCCCTTTAATTTTCGACAAGTACTCACCCCCTGAAAACTTTCGCACTTATTATACAGTGCGCGTCAAAATTATGGAACAAATTCGATATTTCGCAAGCCGTGTACTTTTGACAAAAATCCTGAAATTGTCCGGGAGTGCTTCTTTGATTGATCATGTTCTAAGTAACTTTAATGGACAAATCGATATATCAATTATAAACTCGTCTCTTAGTGATCACAAATTTATAATAACAAATACGAAAATGAAAGTCGCAAAACAAAAAAATTACATAAACTCTTGGAATATGAAAACTTATAACGTAAAAAATTTGAAAATAGAACTTAAATTACTAATGAACCAAATATGTGATATACAAGATCCTGAAGAAATTTATAACAAAATGATCAGTGTCTTTGAGAAAAATTCCAGAAACATTAATATTAAATTCAAAAACCGGTTAAAAAATTGCCCAAATCATTATTATAAAAAGAAAAACCATCCAGGAATATCAAATTCCTCGCAATCATACGAATATTATAATAAATTAGTGAAACAAACTGTCGTTAAAACAAAAAAGTGTATTTTCAAGAATTATTCAATGATACATCACCAAAAGCACTTTGGAAAACTATCAATATTCTTTTATATAATAAAACAAGTGGTAAATCATCTAAAAATGATATTGAATACATCACCATAGATGGCAGACGAATTGAAGATCAAATAGAAATATGTGACCATTTCAATGAATATTTAGTAAATATTGGAGCTGAATTATCCCGAAATGTAACAGATACCCAAATCAAAGATAGGTTTTCTACCTGTTCCTCTCCCTCTTCTATGTTTCTGAATCCCACCGATTATCAAGAAATTCAAGAAATAATTGACGAACTAGACGACAAGAAAGCAACAGGAGTTGATGGAATTAATGTTAAGATTATCAAAGAAGTCAAAGATGAAATAATTCCATTATTAAATAGATTGATTAATACATCTTTTGAAACAGGTATATTGCCAGACAAATTGAAAACAGCTAAAGTAAAACCAATATTCAAATGTGGAAAAAAAAATACATAGGAAATCACCGTCCAATTTCAATTCTGCCAATATTTTCAAAAATTATTGAAAAGATAATGGATAGAAGATTAAGGGAATATCTGAAAAAATCAAAATTTCTGTATGCAGAACAATATGGATTTCGGAAATCTAGTGATACTGAGTCTGCAGCAGTAGACATGATATCAAGAATCAAACTGGAAATAGATTCAACAAAAAAATGCGGTTTATTATCACTGGATTTACGGAAAGCATTTGATATGGTTAACCACGAAATTCTTTTGAGAAAATTATATGATATTGGAATAAGGGAAAAGACTTACTTTTGGTTTAAAAATTATTTGAGAGACCGAAAACAACTAGTATATATCGAAAATACACTTGGTTCAATTAAAAGTATCAAATGTGGGGTACCACAGGGATCTATACTTGTTCCAGTTCTATTTTTGATATATATAAACTCGATATCAGAACTTAAATTGAAAGGTCAAATTAAAATTTTTGCTGATGATACAACAATAATATATTTTGCAGAGAACGAATTCGAAATTCTATCTAATATTGAACACGATCTTGAAATCTTATCTCATTGGCTCATCGCTCATAAACTGTTGTTAAATTTTATGAAATCATCAATTATGTTTATTTCTAAACGAAGTATTGCGACTGATTCACTAAGACCAATAATATTAAAAAATTCTCAAATTCAGTATACCAACAATACAAAATTCTTGGGTTTAAATATCGACACAACACTCTCTTGGTTCAATCATATCAACAATCTGAGGAAAACAACTTTCACCTTTGATTGGAATATTATTCAGAATAAGACAATATACCCCACTAAAATATTTGAAAATCATATATTTCAGTTTAATTTATTCAAAATTGCAATACCTCATATCTATTTGGGGCTCAGCCAAAATTTTTATTTTGAAACCACTACAAACTTTGCAGAATAAAGCTATAAAATGCATATACAAATTGCCATTTTTAGAACCCTCAAAAAATTATATAAACCTAATAATTTACTAAATCTTCGTTCTTTATATGAATTTAAAATTTCAATTTTCATCCACTATGTTGATACAGGAAAAAAACATTCGGATCTTACTTTTGATCATATTTCAAATATCCATTATCATAAAACAAGAAATGTAAATAAAATAAACATATTACGTTTCAAATCAAACTTTGGAAAAACTTCTATTTTTTACGAGGGAATTGAGATATATAATGAAATACCACAGCCTTTAAAAGAAATAAAGACTAAAACAAAGTTCAAAAAAGAACAAAAAATGTATACTCGACAAGTAACAATTCCTATAATATTTCACCTTCGACTGCTTTGCTTTTCTTTTCTTTCCATTAATTATTTGATGTACTCATTAATTTATGTTTCATATGTTTTGCCGTTATTCAATTTATGTAAAAAGTAATCCCTCTATAAACAGCAATGTTTCTTGGGATCAATAAATAAATACAATAAAATCAATGAAAATACCGATTTCACAATATGAAAATGTAATCGCTTCCTTGAAACGTCAAAATGACAAGTATAAACCTGAAAAATCAAAAGTTTTGACAATGGAAAACGTCACAAAGTTTTTGAACGATGCTCCAAACGACACGTTTCTATTAATGAATTATGCAGTCTAACAACAAACTCCCAAGAGGGGGGGGAGTTTTCTTGGGTTTCAGATTCGATTGTATGAAAACGAGAAGAAAATTAATTTTTTTTAGACGTTTCGCCCTCGTTCGGAGGCATCTTCAGTAAAATTTATTAAAAACATTAAAAACATTTGAATCTGAAAATAAAATATTGGTTTGAATAACATCATATGTAGAAAGTAAGGTTGTGTCTGAAAATAAAATTTAATTACCTTTTGGGTTACGTACCTTGGTTTTACCATGATTGTGTTTTGTTATCAACAATAGTTGGATTTCGGAGCGGTGTTAAATCTTGTTGCATCATTGTTTTAACGAAAAACTTTCAATATTGTGCGGTTTGTTGTTTTGTCAATTGTCATTGAAGGCACCTGAACGACGTAGTGTAGAACTATTTATAGTTATTTTGATTGTTGTTGGTAGGCCCGTAGTGCTCTCCGATGGGATGGTGTTGTGTACGTGTGTGGGGGTGACATGGGTAAACTGAATAATGATTTGTTTCAGCTGGGATTTATTTATTGGTTTTTAAATTAGAGTGTGGTATATTCGGCTCAAATTGTTCATGTCTGTGCGGTTGTTCATGGCATGTTTTTTTTGTTTTATATGTCCTTTTATCTTTGTTTTTCTCGTATGTTAGTACTTTTATATTGTTGGAATTGGGGTTATGATTTTCTGTAATAATGTATTTGTTGAGAGCGGTACTTGCTTGTTTAGCATATTTGTGGCCATTTATTCTATTACATAATAGTTGTGAGGTCATTCCGATATATACTTTGTCACAATCATCATACGGGATACTATTTACTAGGTTTGATTTTTTCATAATGGGGTCTTGGCTTTTTAATGGGATGTATAATTTTTCAAAACGTTAAATGATTCAAAACTTGTGGAAATGTTGTGTTTGTTTAGAATGTTTTTTATATTATCAGATAGTTCCGGTATGTAGGGCATTGTGGTGTATGTTGTTGCTTTGTCGGATTTTTATTTTGGTTTTGTTTTTTTATAGAATTTGTGTGTGCGTTCTTTGCTTATTCTGTTTATCTTGTTGATTGGATAGTTGTTATTAGTGAGCGTTTTTCTAACTTTATCTAAGGCTTTGTCTCTTAGTGATGGGCTGCTCAGAATAATTGCTCTTTTTTTGTGGCACATGGGGTGGTTAGAATTATAGTTCGTCCTGACCAAGTCGATTTTGTGTACAATTGTGTTTTAATTTTATTATGTTCGTTGAATAGTGTGAGGTCGTGTGTGAAGTAGTTAGTGGCTAGTGTGTATTACTGTTATGAATTCGTATTACTGTTATGAATTCGTTTTTTGAGAGTGGAGTGTGTTTTTCTAAACTGTGCCATTTTTCATTTATAATCTTTTCAACTAGGTCATTCGGGATGTTTGTATTGTAACGAACCTAGGCCGGACCTGTCGCCTCACACGTTGCCATCGACAGCGATGAGATCATCCCCGGAGATATTCGAGAACCATCCAGTCGCTCTTCCGCGGAAAACAACGGTCAATATTGGAAACAATTGGAACATGCCGTCGCCAACTGCCAGAATTCGAAAGATCGGGAATTCTGTAACGGAGATAAATAGACAGCCCTCAAGTCTCACGGACAGTCTGAACGAGCCCATACGATCGAGCTATATAGTGGCGTAGTAATATAAATTAAGTTGTAGATTAAGTGTGAAATAAATTAGTAAAACCAAGTTAAGTTTATTTACGTTACAATTGGTGTCGGAAGCGAGATTTTAAAAATAAACAAGTGATCGTGGAGTAGATAGTCAGAAAAATAAATTGATAGACCTTTTTGTACGTCCAAAATAGACAGTGGCCCGGTTTTCGCGAAGTGGACAATTGTGCGTGGGAATATAAACTGATACACTGTTCGCGTGAAACAGACAATAGACTGGTGGCCCGTGGAAAAGAATTCGCGAAGTGAATTTTTAACAAACTGATAAACTTTTCGTGTAAAACAGACTGATACCTCGTCAAAGACAAAATGTGTTCAAGAAAAGTGCGCCTTGCGGATTTGAAGGTAGCGGAATTGAAACAGGAATTGGAGGAAAGGGAACTGGAAACAACAGGTAAAAAGCAAGTACTCCAGGAAAGACTTGCAGAAGGACTTATACAAGAAGGTGAGGACCCCGAAACATTTTTATTCGAAGTTCCCGGAGGTGATTTAAGTTTGGTAATGAATAAACTGGAAGAAAATGCTAGAAATCTGGAAGAGAAGCTTGAAGAAAATGCTAGAAATCTGGAAGAGAAGCTTCTAGAAAATTCAAGAAGCCTGGAAGAAAATGCAAGAAGCCTGGAAGAGAAGTTCCTGGAAAACACAGAACTCCTAAAAAAAGAATTGTGTGGTGTGGCTAAATTTCTAGAAGAAAGAATGGGAACCGTTGAGACAGAGGTAGATAAAATAAAGGAAACGATCAGTAAGCTGGAAAAACGAATTAATAGTGCGCCCTCCACAGAGATGGTTAACGAAAATGCAATGCTGGACTTGAGTTTGAACTTGGATAAAGTTCAAGAGGGTATAAAGGATGTCAAGGTCATTCCTGAAATAGGGAATCTTTCCATGAAGCCGCCTCAATTCGACGGAAAACTCCATGGGAAAATTATCGCCGACAGTTTGAAGCAGCGGCCAAAGCAAATGGATGGAATGCAGGGGAAAGAGCTGTAGCACTAACACTTGCATTACGTGGAGAAGCGACGAATATTCTACAAACTCTTACCGCCCAAGAACAGGAGGACTATGATCAGCTGATTGAACATCTAGAATTACGATATGGCCAGGCCCATTTGGAACACGTATACCACTCCCAACTGAAAAATCGCTGCCAGAAATCGGGCGAATCCTTACAAGAATTCGAAGCTGACATTGCACGCTTGGTTCGTCTCGCATATCCAGCCACACCGGAAAATGTAATGGAGCGATTAGCGGTTCAGGCATTCTTGGATGGACTCCGTGACCAAGAAACCAGACAAGCGTTGACACTAGCTCGTCCATCACATCTCGTAGACGCACTGGCACGCGCTTTGGAATTTGAGGCAGCAAAGCAATCCTGCAAAAACCAAAGTAAAGTTCGAAGTATTGAAGAAGACTCACAGGAGCATGCTGACTTGGAAGCTGCCATAAGAAAAGTGATGAAGGAAGTGTTGCCTGAGAAAAGACAGATGAGATGCCGGAATTGTGGCAAAATTGGACATGTGCGTAGCAAATGTCCAACATTCATCGACTCCGATGCAGGAAAACAAAAAAAGGTCGACGAGAAGGGGCAATCGTCGGCATGTGTCCGGCAAGCCCCGGTTAACAACGCCTATGTCGCTATCCTTCAACGACAGAACAAAGGTGTCTTCGTATACGGTCTCATGAATAACGAGCCTTGCACCATGCTGCTGGATGACAGGTGCGACTAGAGACAATTCTCGGGCATTCCTTTGGCAGAACACCGGCACGGTTTGAACCGACTACTTGGTAGCTACGCTCATCAACCGTAGCCAGCTACTGTATATGGCGAGCTACCGATTGAAATAATTTTGGGCAGCACTAAAGTGAAACATCAGGCACTTGTAGCGGACATCGAAGACGATGCGATCATCGGAATGGACATCATGAATTCCAGAGGGTTTGAATTGGATTTCAAAGACGGCGTCCTACGTGTCAACGGAGAAGAGCTGGTGCTTCATGGGAGAAGTGAGGAGTTGATCCGTGTGTTGTTGGCTGAAGATGTAAGCGTACCTGAGAGGGCTGAAACCATTCTGGAGGCTCGCCTGGACGGGAGTACGAGCAGTGGAAACGTGGTGATGTTCGAGCCCAAACTTCATGATGAGAAAATTGGACGAGGGATTGCACTAGGGAAGACCTTGTTGCGTGCTGACAAATTTGTGCCGGTAAGGGTCATGAATGTCAATTATTTTCCAGTGACCTTGAAGAAAGGAACAATATTGGGGCACTGCTCGTCAGTTTCCTCAGTGATCCGGAGTGTACGAGGTACGATTAGCCAACCCAACAACTTGCCCACAGAACTAGAAAAATTAGTTGCCATCTCTTCCAAAGACATAAAACCAGCTCAACAGCCCAAACTAAGAGATTTAGTCTAAAAGTACCAAGACATCTTCGATACCGGACAAGGAAAAGGGGGTCGAACTAATGTGGTCCAGCACAAGATTGATACTGGGGGTGCCCGACCGATCCGGCAATCAGCAAGAAGACTTCCTCTTGCCAAGAAGGAAGAGGCTGACGAAATAGTCAGCGATATGGGAAAAGAAGGAGTTATCGAACCATCTGACAGTCCTTGGTCCTCTCCAGTCGTACTGGTGAAGAAAAAGGATGGATCGACACGCTTTTGTGTAGACTATCGCCAACTTAATAATGTCACGAAGAAGGACAGTTACCCTCTCCCGAGAATAGACGACACCCTAGACACGTTGGCTGGTTCCACGATTTTCTCGACCCTTGATCTGAAGAGTGGATACTGGCAAGTAGAACTGACTCAGGAAGATCGAGAAAAGACTGCTTTTACCATCGGCTCAGGATTGTGGCAGTTCACCGTTATGCCATTCGGGCTCTGTAATGCTCCCGCCACATTCGAAAGATTGATGGAAACAGTACTGAAGGGACTCTCATGGAACACGTGTCTAGTGTATCTCGACGACATAATTGTGGTCGGCAGATCGTTTGAGGACCACGTGAAAAACTTGGAGGAAGTATTCCTGCGACTGAGGAACTCCGGATTGAAGCTGAGCCCTAAGAAATGCCATCTGTTCCAAAAAGAAGTACGATACCTCGGCTACGTTGTCTCTGGGGAAGGAGTAGCAGTGGATGACCAGAAGATCAAAAGCTGTTAAGGATTGGCCCATCCCAAAAGACATTCACCAACTTCGAAGTTTCCTTGGTTTATGCACATACTATCGCCGATATGTGCTGGGATTTGCCAACATCGCTAAACCACTGACCAAGCTCACGGGAGGCCAAACAAAGTTCCAGTGGTCCGAAGAATGTCAAGACTCATTCAGGAAGCTGAATCAACGCACCTATACTGAGCTATCCCCTACCCAAAGGGAAATTCATTTTGGATACGGACGCCAGCAACGTAGGACTTGGAGCTGTCCTATCTCAGATCCAGGAGGGACAGGAGAAGGTCATTGGTTATTTCAGCAAGACGCTTAGCAAACCAGAGCGCAATTACTGTGTCACCAGGCGAGAGCTGTTAGCTGTTGTAAAGGGAGTAGAACACTTCTACAAGTACGTGTATGGAAGAAGATTCCTGTTGAGAACTGACCATGCAGCTCTCAAATGGCTCTTACAGTTCAAAAATCCTGAGGGTCAAGTAGCACGTTGGATCGAGAGACTCCAAGAATTCGATTTCGAGATCGAACATCGAGCCGGAACTAGCCATAAGAATGCAGATGCCTTGTCGCGAAGACCATGTCCAGATGATTGCTCACATTGCCGACGAGCAGAAGAGAAAGAAGCAACACTTTGTAGAACCGCGGCAATGGATGACAACTGGAATGACAGCAAGATCCAGAAAGACCAAGAGAAAGACCCCGACCTTGGCTTAGTCGTCAGCTGGAAGAAGGGCAATCGAAGACCATCATGGCAGGAAGTCGCAGGTTACTCGCCGGCTGTTAAGTCCATTGGGCACAATGGAACCTCTTATTCTGGACAATGGGATCCTGAAACGTGTGTTGGAGGCCGATATTGGTGGGGAAGACAGACGCCAAATAATTGTTCCCAGGAACAGAAGAGAGGAAGTGCTGCGGGAAATCCATGATGGAGTCGCTGGAGGACATCTGGGAGTGACGAAGACCCTGCAGAAAGTGAGGCAACGGTTTTACTGGACCAATTGTCAAGCTGACGTCCAGGACTGGTGCAGAAAGTGCGCTGTATGCGCTGCTAGCAATGGACCTCGAATACGACCCAAGGCCCCGATGCGTCAGTACAACGTAGGCAGCCCGTTCGAGAGAATCGCCATTGACATCGCCGGCCCGTTTCCCGTATCCGACCACGGGAATAAATACATCCTTGTGGCAATGGACTACTTCAGTAAGTGGGCGGAAGCCTATGCCCTGCCCAACCAGGAAGCCATCACCGTCGCCGACGTCTTGGTGAAAGAGTGGATATGTCGATTCGGTATTCCAATGGAGCTGCACTCGGATCAAGGCAGAAATTTCGAATCCAACCTTCTCCAAGAAATATGTCTACTGCTGAACATCCGCAAGACAAGAACCACGGTCCTACATCCGCAGTCCGATGGAATGGTGGAACGGATGAACAGGACGATCAACCGCCACTTGTCCAAGGTTGTCTCTGACCATCAAAGAGACTGGGACCAGTATCTTCATTTGTTCCTGATGGCCTATCGATCCGCAGTACACGAGTCAACCGGTCAAACTCCTGCTAGTATTATAATGGGCCGAGAACTGCGACTGCCTTGTGACCTGAAGTTTGGGATACCGCCAGGACAAGACACTGCGGGAGAGGACTACGTCAGCAAACTTCGGCAGAGAATGGACGACATCCACGAACGAGTCCGGTTGAACATCCAGAGCGCCAGCGATAAAATGAAGAAGCCCTTCCCCCCACGAACGGCCGGTAGAACATCCAGGGCGCCGCGAGAAAATGAGAACTATCACCAAAGTTGCGGAACTCGTGGAAGGCCCGTATAAAATCGTGAAAAGGATAAACGACCTTGTGTACCGAATCCATAAGCCACCCGAGGGAAACCAAGGGTCGTCCATTTCAACAGGTTGGCCCTTACGCTGGAAACCATGACCAAGTTCGCACCCTCAAGCCACCGGAGGATGATATGACGTTTGAGAAGTTTATGTCCTTGTATTCAAACGGGCAGAAAGTTCTACATGGGGTTACTAGAGAGGAGTCACGAGACCTTTCGAGGTGCCTGCTGACTACGCACTAGCGCACTGTGTGGCAGAAGATCTTCGAATGTCCAGGGGCATCGCCGTAGTGTTCTCCAAGAAATTTGGTCAACTCCAAACACTGCGGGAGCAGAATCCAGAAGTTGGTGGGGTGCTACAGTTGAAGAAAGGCCAGAGAAACATCTACTACCTAGTTACCAAGAGGCATTCCCAAGATAAACCGTCCTATGAAGATGTCTGGAAGAGTCTCACCAAACTAAGAGATACTATGGTGGACCAGAATCTGGTGGATCTAGCAATTCCAAAATTGTCCTGTGGTATTGATGGGTTGGACTGGAGAGTCATAAGAAGTATGCTGGAGGCGATATTCAGATCCAGCGGCGTCAAGATTTTGGTTTGCTGTAACCCTCTTCCACGACCGATCATGAAGACCGTGGAGTGTTACTTCCATCGAACTTCACGGTGCAGATATGGGGAGTCATGCAGATATCGTCACACTCCAAGGATGAAATTTCGGGACGAAATGTCTTTAAGAAGGGGGCAATGTAACGAACCTAGGCCGGACCTGTCGCCTCACACGTTGACATCGACAGCGATGAGATCTTCCCCGGAGATATTCGAGAACCATCCAGTCGCTCTTCCGCGGAAAACAACGGTCAATATTGGAAACAATTGGAACATGCCGTCGCCAACTGCCAGAATTCGAAAGATCGGGAATTCTGTAACGGAGATAAATAGACAGCCCTCAAGTCCCACGGACAGTCTGAACGAGCCCATACGATCGAGCTATATAGTGGCGTAGTAATATAAATTAAGTTGTAGATTAAGTGTGAAATAAATTAGTAAAACCAAGTTAAGTTTATTTACGTTACAGTATATAGTGATATGACGTCCAGTGATACTAGGATATAATTGTCTGGAATACTAACTGTGTCAATACATTCTTTAAAGGTGAACGAGTCTTCTATGTAGTAGTTGTTTTGCCCTATTATTTTAGACATACTATTGGCTAAGAATTTGTATAAATTATAAAATGGTGACTGAATACTTGATACTATTGGTCTAAGAGGTCGATTATCTTTGTGCAGTTTTGGTTGCCCGTAGATTTTTGGAGATGTTTCGTTGTGGATTATTAGTTGGTTTACGATTGTATCCGAAATCATTTTCTTTCTATGCGATTTCTTTACTAGGATATTGTTTTGATTTTGATATTTGGTTGTAGGGTTTTGGCGAAGTTTTTTGTATGTGTTTTCATCTTGGAGTATAGTGTTAATTTTTTCTTCGTATTCTTTTTTTAATGACTGTCTTGTTGCTTTTATCAGGTTTAATAACAATAATTTGTGGATTATTTTTCATTTTTTTTTTTTTTTTTTGGTCTATTATTTTTAATTTTGTTCTTGAAGTTGTTGATTGCTTTAACGACATTTGTTCTTATTTCATTACTTTCGTTTGTTGGTGTGTTTTTTAAACTTGTTTCTATACTTGCAATGTATTCTATTATTGGGATTTTCTTTACTTGGTTTATGGGTGCAGAATAATGTTCTCCATATGCTAATATTGTCTTTAGGAATGTGTGTTCCAGAAAAGTTAGTGATCCAATTCGAGTTGTCTATTGGATTTATCGATTTTTTGTTTTTGTTTATTAGTGTGTTAATTTTTTCAATATTGTTGTTTTTAACTTTCAGGAATAGTTTTTCGTTTTTTTCATTTCATTTTTTAAATTAATGAAATCTTCTATAGTTTGTGTAGGATATTGCATTTTGAGATAGTTAATCAGTTTAGTTATCGATTTGTGTATTTTGTATGGTGCAAGTGGCATCTTTTATGAGGAGGTTCAAAATTTGTACTTTATATTCGTATATATATGTTTCAAAATGGTTTCCAAGGTACGTACCTTTAGGTTTGACAACATCCATTTCAATATTGAAGCAGTTTTAACACCGCCCCGAAATCTAACTATTGTTGGTAACAAAACACAATCATGGTAAAACCAAGGTACGTAACCCAAAAGGTAATTAAATTTTATTTTCATACACAACCTTACTTTCTACATATGATGTTATCCAAACCAATATTCTATTTTCAGATTCAAATGCTTTTAATGTTTTTAATAAATTTTACTGAAGATGTCCCCGAACGAGGGCAAAACGTCTGAAAAAATGTAATTGTCTTCTCGTTTTCATACAATCGAATCTGAAACCCAACAAAACTCCAAAAATACAATCACCAAGATTCAAGAACCCACTATACCCCATATATATATATATATATATATAATATTTTATTCGGTCTTAAAGTATATTAAACCAACTCTTCACCTGAATGTACTTCTCATTGTTGTTGAATGAGATGTAGGAATCGGTGTTCTGATGGGTCCCAAGAACGATTTCGTAAACTGGCTGCATAAATTTAGGCGTAGCTGTGCAGGAAATTACTACATGATCGGTAGCCTTAACTCGGAACTTGAACAAACTGGTGGGAAACAGGTAAAAGTCGTCACGGTATTCCCTGTAATCGGTTACCACCTCTGGAAAAAAAGTTGAAATCAGGTACTTCAACACGGATTATGTTTCATTATCACTCGAAAAAACTTCTGAGAAAATATCGATCTATTAGTGGAAAAAAAGTGTTTTTTTGCATTGCATCCTAATTGAAAAAAATATTGGTTACCTTCCTTTTTCGAAATATGAATCGAAAGCCCTTACACTAGGGTTTTATTCCTGAGATGCGACTGATAGTCTAATGCCAATAATTTTTGAAAAAAAAAATCTTAGCAATACATGCGTGGTCGAAAAATTTGGTAATATTAGTATACGGTAATTTCAATGTAATATCTATATATATTCGATTAACCGTTTAAGGTTCGCGAGACTCAATGCTCAAATCTGGGACTAAACATTTTCATGCCGCATTTTCTTCAGAACGGTAAACGTCAACTGACTATTCATCAGCAAGCTAATGAATACGATGCTCAGTTGGGTAGCTGAAGCGGTTTTTGAAAGACTTCAAAATGAATTTCGGTTTTTAAGAAATTTTGTGCCAAACAGTTACGGATATGAACATTTGGAAACATTTTCAAGGTAACATGTGCTTTGTCCAATGCGTTTTTCAGTTTATGTGAAATTAACCACACTTTTCCAGCTGACGTATAGACTGTTGACTGTGGGATAGCGTGTTTTTACTCACAGTGTTGCCAGATTGATCAAATAAAATCTGAATTCGATCAAACAAACCCAGCCACACTTTCCAATTGAATGTGCAGGTGTTATGATCACTCCTTTTACAAAAGAGAATTCAAACTTGCCACGGGATATCATCCACTATTCAACGTCACTGATAGATAAGACAATCAGTTTTATTTCATTACCGAAAACGAATCCATAATTCTAACACCCGTCCGAACACAAACAAAACCATTAAAAGATCCCGATAAGCGACAGTCACACCAGCCCACATCATTAAGAGCCGTATCCGACTCATAAATCACAAGTTATCGCTACCGATAAATGTATAAACATCCTTGTTGGTCATTATTTCCCAGACTAGCCGACCGCTACCTGTCAGGCAGTAAAATATTATCCAATTATAACAGAAGATACGCGAGAACGAGTTAGACAAACAGAAGCCTTATCATGTTACAAATGTCCCCTCATTAAAAAAACTCATAAAACACACTAAGTCCCGCCCAGCTTCCGATCGGAAGAATATTATAAAAGCCAACGGGAGCATAAAGAACAGAGTTAGTTCCGAACAGTAGTCCGTGGAATAATCACGTCTATCATACGTAAAGAAAATTAGTATGCATTCATATTAGTACCAGTGAAAAATGTCACGAGAAATAAAATCTTTCCACGGATAAACATCATATCGATTAACGAAATACTAACATGAGATCCTTTTAACTAGAGTCAGTGTAAAAACAATATTTCAACCGCATAAATACGAACAATTCTAATCACTCTAATAATAATTCAATTCATGTGTTGTAACACGAAAGTACTATCGTTGAAAATACTTTTCCAGTGTTGTGCGTTCTCTCGATCGAATGACGTGTCTTTGCTGAATGTCCATAAAAATAAGCCAATAATTCATCCATGTAACCTGATCCGGTAACGAACCATGACAAGCGTTTGAGATAATAAAGCCGGTTAATCGTGAAATTCTTCGAGTGCGATCCAAGGAGAGCAACTGGACAATTCGACCTAGGTAATGAATTCCTATTATTGAAATTAATGTTTTGGTTTCCTATTCATATTATATGCTTTTCTTAATATACATGTTAGGCATACATATATCTCCCATAAAAAGAAACATTGCCGAGAGGTACTAAACCAGGGTCATTTGCCTTTAAGTGCCCAATCCATAGTATTGAGAAATCACAAGTAAAAGTGGACATGTTGTTACCTATATCAAATGTTTTCCTTGTGTTCTTATTTGTTTGTTTATCTATGTCCTATACAATAATTTTGTCAATTGACTTTTGTTAAAAAAGGTGACTCAGTCTATAAAGATAGGAATGGATTATACAGGATTGAAAGGAAAATGTTTGTAGAGAGTGCAGTTCTTTAGTCATTTTATTTTTTTTTTTTTATCTCCATTATTAACAGATTTTGTTTTTTTTTGATAATTTCTTGAAAGTTACCACAAAAGTGGCATTCTAAGGATAACAGTGTATTTTTTTGTTCTTGTCTTATCTTATGTAAAATTTCATTTATGAATATAAGTTTTCTTTGATTCCCAGTGCCTTTTTATT
Organism: Gonioctena quinquepunctata; assembly: GCA_018342105.1. Classification (NCBI taxonomy): domain Eukaryota; kingdom Metazoa; phylum Arthropoda; class Insecta; order Coleoptera; family Chrysomelidae; genus Gonioctena; species Gonioctena quinquepunctata. Next base: position 65,624 of record JAFIRS010003183.1, on the reverse strand, counting down.
GATATAGAGTTCAGGCGAACGGTATATACTCCCAAATAAACAACCTATGTTCCCTGGGTGTTAGAAAGAGGGTAATGGATACAGCCGCTCGTGTCCGTTAACTTCAGTGCAAATAAATTCTTTTATAAATTGCTGCTAATACCCAACAAAATTGTAGTTTTTCGAGCAACTTTTCAACAAAGGACTAATCGAGTATAGGCTTTATATACTAGAAGCGTCCTTAGCGTCTTAGGCTAATTATATGGAATAACGAGTTGATCCAAACCAGTGGCGTTACCAGAGGGTTAATCTTTTGATAACGAAACAACGGCCTGAACGTCGTTTAGCCGGGGTGGAGATAATGAGTATTCCTAAATAATAGTGTGGGATGTAACATTGATGTCAGGTGTGCGAGTAATAATTGAGGAAGTACATTAACGCATATATACAAATAAAACGTTCATACCGAACAATTCGCAGAACTCAATATCAGAAAAGTATAAGAAAGATTTTATTTAGTAAATAATTCATCCAAAAGGAGGAAAGTTCTCAATATGACTCCTCCAGGGGGACCTTCGTCAACAACAACTCCGGTAGTGCAGGTTCTGCCAAATCCAGAGCCAACAATAGCAATCACATTAGATAATATACCCTATTATAACGGGCAGACGAGTATCAAAGATTTTATTAGGATAATTGAAGATACAGCCGCTCTAGCTGGATGGACAGAATTGCAAATAGTATCTATCGTTCGATTGAAACTAAGAGGCATTGCGAAACAACTCATTGACGCCGACAATCAATTGAGAAATACAGCAGTATGGAACGAATTGAAAAGAGGTTTACAGGAACAGTTTGGTATAGCTAAAATACCAGGGCAGGACAAAAGGGAATTATTAGAATGCCGACAACGTAGATCTGAAACTTGCCGCCAATTTTTGGCACGTCTGAAAGTTTGTGCTGCAAAATTTTAGTCTTAACCGGAACAGCTGACGTAGATCGGATACTATTGCAACGCCACGAGCAAGATGTAATCACGCAGTTTGCTATGGGATTGTTGGACCCCATCAGGAAACGCATACTATCCGCTAGTCCTGATACACTGACCGAAGCTATCGAACTAGCCGATAAAGAAGAGCTCATAGAAAACCTAACTAGGCCAGGAGAGAGAAGTTTCAGAAATGTCACAGCGAATGGACCACTACCAACGATAAAGACCTGCCAGTATTGTCGTAGAAGAGGACATGAAATTAGGGACTGTAGGTTAAAAAACAGAACTTGTTTCAATTGTAATCAGCCGGGTCATATGTCATACAACTGTAAAAACAGGAATGGACAAAGAAATATGGACAGAAGAAATTTAAATGGCCACCCGGTTCGCAATTCTCCTCCGTTGGGAACCGCAGACAACCGCCATTAAAACGCAACACGGTAAATAGGAGGCCAACACACACGATACTAACCTATACCACGGGAGAAGCCCAGCGAAACGTCATAGTTCTAGAAATTGATGGAATTTTCGCACTACCCTGGTAGACACGGGTGCCGAAGTATCGTTGGCCCACGTTAGCATTACGCACGGTATGCAAGTTAATTACGAAGAAAAAGTCAATTTAAAAGACGTACAGGGAAATAGAATTCCATATATAGGTACCGTAGTTTTGCCAATAAAACTGAATGAAAGAACCCAAATCGAGCACGAATTTATATTGATCGAAACGAAACATTTGAGCACAGAAATAATTTTAGGTCTAGACTTTTTGCAAAAGTATCAAGTAAAGCTAGATTGGAGAGCAAACAAAATGTATTTGATGGAAGAAATAATTGAACTCCACCACGAGCCAAAACGCATTTATCATACGGAAAATGAGAAGGAAAACCAATGGGACAAACGACTAGAAATTTTAGAGCAACAGTTGAAAGAATTTACTACTACGATAGATAGCTGGACGAAAACGATGTCTAAAGAAAAACTCGGTCAGATAAGGGAGGCGCCGCCCGCATCAGACTGCGAAGTATTTGGAACTAAATTTTCACATCCAGAAATGAGGTCGGCCGACTCAAACAGCAATCGAGTAGAAAATCCAGGACAGGCAGAAGAACGTGATTTAAGGAGACTTTGTTCACTGACAGAACGACGAGCAATAGAGAAAAGAAAATCTCACCACGAGGGGATGAGAAAACTTCGCCATCCATCGGGAATATTGGGACAGCCGTGACACCCTGTATATTAGGAAGGTTAGTTAGGCGATATGGCACGGGAAGCCTGAACGACATTCGTACTGAAAAAGCCAGTTCGTCCAAGGATGACTCTTTTACTACCAGAGACATGGAAAAACTCCAAACTCTGAAAACGAAAATCGTGGAAGACATCCCGCCGTTCGCACAGGACAACCGAAAAGCAGAAATATGTCCGTCTAAGGGCGACAATTTCTCTCCTAAAGAAACAGTGAAGTGGAAAGGAAAATCCAAATTATCCCGCATACTCAACAGTGAGCAGGAAGAAAAGTCTGGGTATGAGAATATACGCCCTAAACAGACAGACAGCCGATACGAGGAGGCAAATACGAGCCAGGAACGGATGAAAACAAGGTATAGAAAAGTTTATGAAAATAAAGCCAGTCAAACAGAGAATGAAAGACTTATCGGAAGGATAGAAACTCGGGACGCCGAATCTTCCAGAAGTAAACAAGAAATAGTTATACAGGGAGGTGAAAAAGTGATTGAAGAAAATTATGGGACAGGACTGTACTTGCAAAAAGATATGATTTTACCCCCGAGAGCAATGACAATATGTATGGTTAGAACAAAAAGAAAATTATTGTCGGAAAATATTATAGTTGAAGATAAAGCAGCTATAAAAGGACTGATGATCGCGAGATCGATAGGAAAAAATGATACCGAAATACCCATCAGACTGATAAACATTTTGGAACAGGAACTGATCATACCCCGGAAACATATTATAGCACATGGTTTCGAGGCCGATACAGAAAATAAAGTGGAGACTACGACGAATGGACTCATGATCCGTAGCATAAACCTACAAGATGAACAGAAAATTTTACAACAATTACATCTCGAGAATCCCACGGAAGAAGCTCAAATTAAATTGGCCACCCTCATCAAGGAGTACATTGATGTGTTTAAGGCCCCTAGTCAAAAATTAACTTGTACCCATCTAGTAAAGCACAGGATACACACTGAGGATGTTCCGCCTATTTCGAAACGACCTTATCGAATTCCTTACCAGCGGCAGAAGATAATGCACCAAGAAATCAAGGAATTGTTGGATAACGAAATAATAAAAGAATCCTGTAGCCCTTGGAGTTTTCCCGCGATCCTGGTTGAAAAAATTAAGCACCCCGGAGAAGATCCCAGTTCAGACTGTGCATTGATTACAGGAATTGAATGCCATCACGAAGACAGATTTTTCCCATTACCACATATACAGGATACGATCGAAAAGTTGCAAGGTACTAGCTTATACAGTGTGATGGATCTAGCTAGTGGATATTTTCAAATTGAATTGGATGAAAGAGACAGAGAAAGAGTGCCTTCTCCACACCAAACGGACACTACGAATTTCTCCGTATGCCTATGGGGATGAAGAACTCCCCTAGCACTTGGTGCCGGCAGATGGAGAACATTTTTGCGAAATATATAGGTAAGGAGTGCTTAGTATACTTGGACGATATCATCGTTTTTAGTGGACCCAACATCTCAGAACATTTAGACAGGTTACGCAATGTTTTCGAACAAATGAGGAGCAGTAATTTGAAATTCAAGGCAACTAAGTGTAATTTTATGCAAAAAGAAGCAAAATATCTTGGACATATTATCTCAGAGAAAGGTTGTCAAACAGATCCCGAAAAAACTAAAATTATCAAGGACTATCCACCACCAAGAAGAGTGAAAGACATCCGAGCATTTTTGGGATTATGCGGATTTTACCGAAAGTTTGTACCAAACTTCTCGAGTATATCCCAACCGCTTACAGCACTCACCAAAAAAGAGGTAAAATTCCAGTGGGGACAAGAACAACAAAAATCTTTCGATACACTAAAAGAAGCTTTAATTTCCCCTCCGATCTTAAAATACCCCGATTTTTCTCGACCTTTTGTGGTTACCACAGATGCCAGCGCGACCGCCATAAGTGGAATTTTGAGTCAAGAATATTCTGGATTCGAACATCCCATTTGTTACTCGAGCAGAACTTTGAATGCCGCTGAAACTAGGTACTCTACGATAGAAAGAGAATGTCTCGCAGTGATTTGGGCTGTAAAGAAATACAGGTGCTATCTGACTGGTACGCACTTTACCATCATTACCGATCACCGGCCATTGACCTATTTATTGTCTATCAAAGATCCCAGTAGCAGGCTAGCCAAATGGGCCATGGCACTCCTGGAATTCTCATTTACTATTAAATACAGACCAGGCCGAGATAATATAAATGCCGATACCTTATCCAGGATAAAAACAGACGAACATAGTGAGGAAATGGCTCAAAGAATGACAAAAGACTGCAAAGTACGTGTGCTTAGTAAATCCAGCGAAAACATAGAACCTGTAGTTGAAACGTTATGGCACTTGGACGACATCCGCATAATGCAGAAGACAGACCCCCAAATTTCTGCATTAATACCTACAGTGACCGACGAAGATGACAATTTTTATATTCACGAAGAAATTTTATACGTGAAACGACGAGTAGACGAGCGTCGGGACAAAATCTATGCTCCCAAGGTCATTAGAAAACAAATTATAAGTTTGTACCATGATAACATATTTTCTGGTCATGGAGGACAAAAGAAAACTCTAACCACTATACAAAGAGAATTTTACTGGCCTAGCATGAAGAGAGATATCAATGAATACATACAGAAATGTCATTCCTGCAACATTCATAAAACTACGAACCAAAACCAACGGAAATGCAGAGAATGCCTATTCCGGAAGCAGTATTCGAAATTGTAGCCATCGATATAGTCGGACCACTAAACACCACCAGAAATGGAAACAAGTATATATTTACAGCAATTGATCACCTGACTCGATATGCCGAAGCCATTCCAATACCTAATATTACTGTCGAGACGGTAGCGAAAGTATTTGTAGAACATATCATCTTACGTTATGGAGCACCAAGATATTTATTGAGTGACAGAGGATCTCAATTTTTATCTGCTCTATTTCTGGAAATTTGCCAACGACTAAAAATCAAGAAACTGAATACTACAGCATATCATCCCGCCACGAACGGCATCGTAGAACGATTCCATGGACACTTGAAAACTACATTATCACACCTAGTGACTGAACAACAATCCGATTGGGACGAACAGTTACCGTATGCTCTGGTGGCTATAAGAAATCAGATTCATTCATCCACACAGGAAAGCCCCTTTTTCTTAATGTTTGGCAGAGACATGCTACTACCACATCACCTAACATTAAGAGCACCCCGTATAAGGTATGATACCTTAGAAAATTACGCCTCAGAAATGGTCCAGAGATTGCAAGTTGCCCATCAAAAAGCCCGAACATCCGTAGAAACTGCCGCGGAAAAATCACACCGAAATTTCAATAAAAAGGCTAAATTAAAAGAGTTTCCCATAGGATCGTTAGCATATTTAAAGACACCTCCCAATGTCAGAGCGGTCAAAAACTAGCTCGAAAATTGTTACCACGATATACCGGACCGTGGAGAATTTTAAGAAAATTATCACCTGTCAATTTTGAAATACAACAGGTAGGAAAAACCAAAAGCCAAATTGTACACGCAAATCGACTGAAAGTTTATAAGAATATAGAAATCCTCGAAGACTGTAGAAAATCCGTCAAAGAAGAAATCCCTAAGGAAAGTGGAGAAAATCGCCCCAGTGTATACAACAAAGAACCCGAAATGTTGGACATGAATTATTGCATCACTCCCGAAGAGTTGGAAAAATATCGTAATTTAAATAACATCCACGAAACACGCGTAGGAAACGAAAATAGTGTAGGAACTGAACCCGTTTCAGAAATAGCGCTAACGCCTAGGCAAGACGAACTACCCCTAGAAAATGTGGACAGTTTCGGAAGTCGTAACCCCAGTGAAACATCGGACGAAGATCGGGACAGCGTCCCTGAAGTAACTCATGGTTACCAAACAAGGTCGCGGGGACAGGTACCTGAGGAACCTTGGATTTTGACAAAAAACGGCAAACATCAGTAAAAACAATGCTTCATGTAAATTGAAATGCACTGGGAATGCACCAAAGATATGTATGTATATATATAGTTTAAATTAATTGAGAAAATCTAGGAGATGTATGTATGTATAGGATACAGTCTAACCGTGACCTAAATTTAAAAAAAAAAAAAAAATTTTTTTTTTGCTTTCCTTACCAAAACATAGTTTCAAATTGGTCTATTATCCTGGGACGTTAATAGAGACAACCATACCAAGTGAACCAGTGCGGAGAAAACACGAGACTATACCGCTAACCTAACCCGGTCAGCTGAACGATAAGTGAAGTTAATAGCCGTGATTATAAACATTGAACCATTCTACCTGCAGCGCGGTCACACCCTCCAAAACTCCCTAGTCCTTTCTTCACCAATCTCCGAGACATCTGTTTTGCAACAAGATATGAAGTAATCTTTCAAAAGGGCAAGATACGCAGGTCAAACACTCGAAATTAAGGAACAAGTGTAGGAAATGGGCCCAACGATGGAATTAGACCAGATGGGTTCAGCCGATTCCGTATCGACCGAAAATGAAACGATAAGAATTAACAGGTCAAAGTCGCAGTTAAAAATAATCTTGATACTGGGGACTGTTATTTTTAATTATGAAATTCCCGGTACAGTTGGATTAATAGCCTACGACTGTCGAAATCCAATCGCCAATATTACTGCGATATCGTTAAGAGATGTACAAAAATGTCCCGAATTATCCAATGCATACACCGTACAGGATCTTCGTGTATACGCGGTTGAGAAACAGAAATTTGAACCATTCATGTTAAGTCCTGTTTAGTAGAAATTACTCAACTGATGGTTCATTGTGGCATGTTCTCACATTCAGCAATTATACCGGATAGCCTAATTACATTTATGCAAACCGTAGGAAAATCAGAATGCTTAAAGATACATCAGTATTTGGAATACAGAGGTTTTTCTAGAGATATAATTAAATTACAGCCCAACACCACACAAACCGCGAGAATCGTGATAGCCGGAGAATTAGAGGAAAATGGTAAATGCCAAGGTGCCACTTATACCTTCCAAGGTAAGGTATATAAAGATGTTGTGGTTACTGCAACCGCAAAGATCATCTTGAAAGATTATTCCGCCATCGCACACTTGGATACCAATACAATTAGTTTGGAGAACCAACTCTCTTGCGAATTTAGTACAGGATATTGTATGGATGCGTTCCAAGGAGAAATAGCCTGGGACCCTATAAAACCTCATGAATGTAGAAGGTACAGACAACTCTACGAAGGAAAAGCAACTAAAATAATAGAGAAACTAAGTCAGACGGACATAAACCAATACATGGTTATTGAAGACAGGACGAAACTATTTGCCGTGCAGTTAATTAAAAAGAAGAGAATTTGTGATTTTGAAATGTGGTTGACAGAACATCCCCGAATATTAATCATCGAACTACCAAGCAATATGACCCCATCTCAAGTAAACTTCGCTATTACCTCAGGAGAGCCAACTGCCGATATAATAACCTATGTAAATTCGAAATTTTTATATATAGAGCAATCGTTTAAGAGGAGTATGAACACGATGCTCGCCGATACTATTCACAGAAGGTGTATATTAAAAAGAGAAATTCTCAAGAATAGATTATTGATGGCACAACAATCTCCGAACCTCATATCACAGTTACTATCCCAAGACCCAGGGTATATTGCAAAATAAATGGAAAGTATTATATTTGTTGAAATGCACACCGGTTATAGTTCAAATCAGGAGAGAGAAAAACTGTTATCAAGAGTTGCCTGTGACATATTTAAACAAAACATATTTTATGGCGCCATTAACACGAACTATACAGGAAATAGGACAACAGATCGAATGTTCTTCAATCATTCCAGCCAAATATTATATAGAAGGTACTTGGTTAGCCTACGACCCCTATCCCATAGCAGGAAATCCCCCTGTAGAATTATCCATAAGTGAAGAACAACAAATGCAACTAGCCAGAATACAACCTATTGGTGACGGTGGGATATACACAACAGAAGAAATGAGACAAGCCCAAGAAATAATACTTTTTCGTCCGAAAGACAAGCAGTAAATAATATTCTGATAAACAAAATGGCCAATAAGCCCGTATCAGATCAGGGTTTCTCTACGTTAAACCTGTTCAACCCCGAGGAGATAGAAAAACTAGCCAACAGCACTATGAAAAAACTATATGGAGTATTCACTTTCATTGGAGACGTAACCAGCAGTTTCTTAGGGATATATTTTTGCATAAGGATAATAAAATTCTGTATGGAAACAGCCATAAACATGATAGCCATACACAGAATCACTGGATGTACCTACCATGTAATCGCAGCTTTCTGGGATACGTTGACTCTACTTGTAATCAACCATAAATTACCCCGACAAGTTCCTGCAGAAATGTCGACGGATAACAATCTCACGGTTATTGAATCTCAACCTACCCAAACTGGCATTGAGATACCACCCCATCAGCCGAAAGAAACAATTTATGCGACGATAAAATCACATCCATTCAAAGGCCTATCTTGGACCCAAGAAACGAAAAATATATAATCAAAATAAATAAGGACATTTTATTACCTCTACGCGACGCTTGAACTAAAATTACTATAAATAATATGATCCTCACGTCCCGTCACAAATAAAAATAATCTTTTCCCAGTTCGCGATAGTGAAGCTAAGAAAAGGGGACCCTTTTTCCAATGAATATTAAAAATAAGTGCCTCATTCCTAAGATAAGATAACTCCGAAAGGACGTTAAAGCTGACCCCATAAACAATTAACCCCTAGTGAGAATTAAAATAAAGAGATATCGATTCTATATAAATACGTGCGTGGGACTAGATTGAACATTATTGTGCTCCGAATTTTTACACGAGACACCACGTTAATCAGCCAACAAATCTTTTGTTTATAAAATCAGTCGTGATCAACAAGTTACCAACACCAGCTACCCCATGGAGATGCTGCTAGACTCCGTAAAAGAAATCTCCAGTTTCGACACGAAGCGAAGCATCCTGAAGGCATCCGTAAACAATCTGCTCTACGACGTGAATACGTGGATGCAGAAACCGCCATCCGAGCACGTGCGCACTTACATCGCATTTTCAATTTTGCACTTTAATCGCCATCATGCGGAATACATGAGACTACTGGACACCAGAAACATTACCCAGTGTGATTGTTTCCACTGCACCACCGAGAGTACCCGGCATTTGCAGACCCACACCGACAACCCTGGTCCGACGACAAACACTGAAAACACATCTACGAAGCCCGTATGCAATTGTCAGGTTTGCACCGACGATCGAAACCGACACGCACCACCCCGAAGGAAGACTAGACTGGACTCCACTAACCCCAACCGAGTCGCCAGCTATGTCTCAAGAACTGTAGCCGACTACACCTCCCCGGACGATGATTCTGATGACAACCCAAGTGATGCCCTAGCTGCCAGTTCGAGCATAATCACTCAGGCGTTCAACATCGCCATGTCACTCCCGACCGAGTGACAGATACCGGTCCTCAGGATCCCCTGAACTCTTAAATGGTGACGAGACAGAACTTTCTATTCAAGTTTGATGCAGTGCCAGTTGTAAAATTTTTTTTTGTGTGTACTTGTCACATTTTACTATTATTTTTAGTTTTATGAACTCTTATACAGTGAACAGACATTATTTCTTTTTCAAAACTTCATACATGCCAACTTGTGTTTTATGTGTACAGCATTTTGTTTACTTATTTTATTTTTATTTTTTATAATAAACCTCTGAGATGATGAATACCATACTCAGCACAGACTATCATTTCTATAGGTAACAACAAAAGATGATTTCATACCATAAAACATGGAACCAAATATTTTCATTCAATAATGAACAAAAAGGTCCTATTATTCAGAGTAGAGACCTTTTTAACAGGGCAGGGACGATTTGTTATGATCAATCCTTTTACAAAAGAGAATTCAAACTTGCCACGGGATATCATCCACTATTCAACGTCACTGATAGATAAGACAATCAGTTTTATTTCATTACCGAAAACGAATCCATAATTCTAACACCCGTCCGAACACAAACAAAACCATTAAAAAATCCCGATAAGCGACAGTCACACCAGCCCACATCATTAAGAGCCGTATCCGACTCATAAATCACAAGTTATCGCTACCGATAAATGTATAAACATCCTTGTTGGTCATTATTTCCCAGACTAGCCGACCGCTACCTGTCAGGCAGTAAAATATTATCCAATTATAACAGAAGATACGCGAGAACGAGTTAGACAAACAGAAGCCTTATCGGAAGAATATTATAAAAGCCAACGGGAGCATAAAGAAAGAGTTAGTTCCAAAGTAGTCCGTGGAATAATCACGTAAAGAAAATTAGTATGCATTCATATTAGTACCAGTGAAAAATGTCACGAGAAATAAAATCTTTCCACGGATAAACATCATATCGATTAACGAAATACTAACATGACATCCTTTTAACTAGAGTCAGTGTAAAAACAATATTTCAACCGCATAAATACGAACAATTCTAATCACTCTAATAATAATTCAATTCATGTGTTGTAACACGAAAGTACTATCGTTGAAAATACTTTTCCAGTGTTGTGCGTTCTCTCGATCGAATGACGTGTCTTTGCTGAATGTCCATAAAAATAAGCCAATAATTCATCCATGTAACCTGATCCGGTAACGAACCATGACAAGCGTTTGAGATAATAAAGCCGGTTAATCGTGAAATTCTTCGAGTGCGATCCAAGGAGAGCAACTGGACAATTCGACCTAGGTAATGAATTCCTATTATTGAAATTAAAGTTTTGGTTTCCTATTCATATTATATGCTTTTCTTAATATACATGTTAGGCATACATATATCTCCCATAAAAAGAAACATTGCCGAGAGGTACTAAACCAGGGTCATTTGCCTTTAAGTGCCCAATCCATAGTATTGAGAAATCACAAGTAAAAGTGGACATGTTGTTACCTATATCAAATGTTTTCCTTGTGTTCTTATTTGTTTGTTTATCTATGTCCTATACAATAATTTTGTCAATTGACTTTTGTTAAAAAAGGTGACTCAGTCTATAAAGATAGGAATGGATTATACAGGATTGAAAGGAAAATGTTTGTAGAGAGTGCAGTTCTTTAGTCATTTTATTTTATTTTTTTTTATCTCCATTATTAACAGATTTTGTTTTTTTTTGATAATTTCTTGAAAGTTACCACAAAAGTGGCATTCTAAGGATAACAGTGTATTTTTTTGTTCTTGTCTTATCTTATGTAAAATTTCATTTATGAATATAAGTTTTCTTTGATTCCCAGTGCCTTTTTATTGATATAGAGTTCAGGCGAACGGTATATACTCCCAAATAAACAACCTATGTTCCCTGGGTGTTAGAAAGGGTAATGGATACAGCCGCTCGTGTCCGTTAACTTCAGTGCAAATAAATTCTTTTATAAATTGCTGCTAATACCCAACAAAATTGTAGTTTTTCGAGCAACTTTTCAACAAAGGACTAATCGAGTATAGGCTTTATATACTAGAAGCGTCCTTAGCGTCTTAGGCTAATTATATGGAATAACGAGTTGATCCAAACCAGTGGCGTTACCAGAGGGTTAATCTTTTGATAACGAAACAACGGCCTGAACGTCGTTTAGCCGGGGTGGAGATAATGAGTATTCCTAAATAATAGTGTGGGATGTAACACAGGTATAGATTCTTTGAACTCACCATGGATTTGCCTCAAAAGATAACACTCTCCCCTTGCGAATGAGTGGGTTGCGCTGCCACGAAAATAAAAAACCATTGGAAAGAGGGCAACAAAAATGCATATATAGCACTATATGCATTTTTTGGACGTCCGGAAATATGAGAAACAAAATTCTCGGGCTGAAGAAATCTGAACTTTATAAATTTTAAAAAAAAAATCTCGGATTATAAAAATTCCAAAAAAAGTCGCGTTGCCACGAAAAGAAAAATGCCATTGAAAAAAAGACCTCAATATGCATGGAAGGTAATCAATGGCTTTCTTTGGACGGCCGTTTATAACAGAGAAAAAATTAAGATAATTTAGTCCGGGAAATTTTTGTTTTCGTGGCTGCGCGACCCTTTTTCGACTTTTTATAGACCGACAAATTATTTTAATTTTTTTCTCTGTTATAACGGCCGTCTAAAGAAAGTCATTGATTTTCTTCTGGAATTTTGATGTCCTCTTCCCAGTGGCATTTTTGTTTCCGTGGCAGCGTTACTCATTCTTGACTTTTTAAAGTCCGAGAAGTTATTTTAATTTTTTTCCCTGTTACAAACGGCCGTCCAAAGAATTCCATTCATCGTATTTTATGCATTGTGATGTCTTCTTTCCAATGGTATTCTTCTTTTCGTGACAGCGCGACTTTTTTTGGAATTTTTATAATCCGAAAAATTATTTTAAAAAAAATTGCTGTTATAAACGGCTCCAAAGAAATCCATTTATTGTGTTCCTTGCATTTTGATGATTGTTTCCCCTAGTATTTTTCGTTTCGTGGCAGCCCGATTCTTTCTAAACTATTCTTCAGCCCGATAATTTTGTTTCTCACATTTACGGACGTCCAAAAAATGCATTTTTGTGGCCCTGTTTCCAATGGTTTTTTATTTTCGTGGCAGCGCAACCCACTCATTCGCTACGGGAGATTGTTATCTTTTGAGGCAAATCCATGGTGAGTTCAAAGGATGGATATATACTATACCTGCACATTCAATTAGAAAGTGTGGCTGGGTTTGTTTTAACCAATTCAGATTTTATTTGATCAATCTGGCAACACTGTGAGTAAAAACACGCTATCCCACAGTCGACAGTCTACACGTCAGAAACCGTGTCTGGAAAAGTTAGGCTAACTTCACATGAACCTTATAGCATAGTGCTATACTTAAGCTACAGAGACGAAAAACAACAAAAGTCAAGCATTAAATTATTAATTAGTACATAAATACGCAAGTACATTTTTCAAATTACTATGTAAATTACAATGCTGACTCTATGAGCATTGTTTTCACAGAAGCAAGTACAAGAATTATATATATATATATATATATATATATATATATATATATATATTGTTATGTTATGTTATGGCAGTTGTAAATTTTAAAAGACTAAAAAGCCACAAGAAGAATAAATGAAAAATAATTATCAAATTCAAGAGTTTGCTTGTAAATAACTTTTAAAATTAAATGTAATTTATGAGCCTAGGTATGATATGGATAGATAAAAATGTCAAAGTACTATAAAACAGTCAATTATATACACTATCAAAATTATCATAACTCATAATTGCTCAAAAGACAACTAAAAGTCAAGATTTGCAAAATTATCATGAATAAAAAGAGGGCAACACATTTATAAACTTGAAACACTCTGCACATTAAATTGTAGCAAACTAAAAGTTAGCCAATGAGAGAACAGCAAACGTCTTTATGAAAGATAGCCAATCAAAGAAGAGATGATCAAATGAAAAGTTGAAAATTGTGAGAGAATGGCAAAGAGAAGGTATCATAGGCAATTATCATTCAAACTTGTAATTAATGATAAGAATGGGAATTTAATTGTGTGTATAAAGTGTGCAACATTAATATAAACAGTGCAAAATGACGATTTGGTGCGCGAATTCGTAATTCCAAATGGAACAACAACAAGGGCAAGATGTTGCGACGCGACGGAAAAAACAAAGCTTCGGGCAGATCGAAATATTTTCCAAAGCGGAAGCACGCACAAAATTTCACTAAGAGAAAATGGAATAATTCCATCATTTACTTAACAAAACTAGATTACCTTGATGATATCGTATATCCATGATTCCAAAAGCTGAGTCCCGCATCGATACGTTCCTGACACATGGTTTTGCAGTTCTAACGAAGGCTGGAGAGAGGAGACTTGTTGTTTTTTATGGTATAGTTGTGAACACCAACAGTTCCAACCAGGTATAAAACTTTTAATAGTGCTTTCCCGGTCCTGAACTATTTCACAAATAACATTTATCACACTCGATGAACTCTATGTCATTTTTTATGAACAATAACAGAAAATTACGCTCACAGAAAAAGTGAGGTTCTGTTTGTCTATCCATGATATGCAATTTATGATTACCCGTGAATAATTGTTTGATTCACTCTAGCATAAGTTATTTCTCGTAGGCCAGGTATTTTTGAGTCTTCCTGAATAAAGGAGATAATTGTTTTTGATATTTGGTTTGTTTATTTTCTTACAATGATCAACTAACATAACTGAGATCATTCAATAAACTGAAGTTAGCCACCAGTGGCCAAATTCCTTTTGAACCGACTATATGAGATAAGGGCGTACCAACTGTTGTTAGCTGTGGCGAAGAAAATAATAATTGATGGTAGCGTGACGAGAGAACAGTGACGTTCGCTGACAATTATTATTATAGGGTCAGAAATATCTATTTACATCATATCAAATTTTGCTCAATCAAAAACAATTATATATTTACAATTATCAAAACATAACAATTGGCACCCAAAAACGGGCAAAAATATATTTAAAAAATTCAATTTACCATAACATTAAAATATATATATATATATATATATATATATATATATATATATATATATATATATATTTTAAGGGAATAAAATATGAGTAAATATACGCCACTAAATACGGGGTGTTTCATTCAACTTTAAGAAGTTATTTAATTAAATGTGTGTCCAAATTTTGAGGCAATTTTTTTCGCCACTCTGTATAATATTGCATTAAATATTTCATGTAGTAGTTAACTTTAACCTTTGAGCTAAGCAGTACATTCAATCACGAGCAGCTCGTTACACGTTACAGGGTGAGAACAATTTTCAAATTATGGTCTGTATTTTTAAATTTCTCAAAATTTCTCAGAAACGGTCAGTTTTAAGTATCGGAAATATAATAGTGACTCACCTTCATTTTGTCTATAGTATCTAAAAATATAAAAAAATATAGGGTGTTCCATAAGAAAAAATATAACTTTGGTATGTAATTTTTTTGGGGTTCACCCTATATATTTCAAAATAATTTTGGAATATGCTCCTCGTGGACCCACATATGACTGTGCTGAAAGTTTTTCCCTAACTCTCTTCATTTCTCGTAGAAATACCGAGGCGAATGTGGTGGGCCACGGGCCACCCTGTATATATATATATAATTATATAAGTATTTTCGAAAAGATCTGCAGGTACCCAACTGCATAGGTAAAAGCAAACATTATAAAAAAATGGGTACTTTTTTACAAAGCTATCTACTTTACTAAATCAAAGCAAAAAACTTCCTAAACTGGTCTAGCAACAGCCACGTCATTTGAATTATTTGCCATATCTGTGGACGGGTAACACTCGTGTACCTGATTTGCAGAGAACTGCAAAGCCAGTTATTGCGTTCACTCAAATTAGTTGGCTATTATATTCGACAAAGCATTTTCTTTCGTTAGCAGCTTGACACTGTGAAGGTGTTGAAGCTCTCATCAGATGAGAATTATTATCATTTTGATGATGTAATCTTACCAAATAGTTGCCGTTGTGTATATGAGAAGACGTATAACTGTATGATAGTTGAATCTGGTACTTACCGAGTGTTGAGTCCTGAGTTTCATCTTCCGATAAACTCGGAAAGTCTTGAAGATCAATAAATCCGTTTTCCAGCGGTCAATCAATTTTACTTTGAATTAAGCGTTGATCTCTAATTCTGTATAGTTAATGATTAGGGAGTTCCAAAAGTTCCAAAACTCTGTCACAGAATGTGTCATCATCAGGCCCACTCTCATTTATAGTCATAAAAAAACGCATTGGACAAAGCACAACCGAATTTAATTTTGAAGTCTTTCAAAAACCGCTTCAACTACCCGACTGAGCATTGTAACAAGTCTCGATTCATTTGCTTGCTGATGAGTAGTCAGTTGACGTTTACCGTTCTGAAGAAAATGCGGCATGAAAATGTTTAGTCCCAGATTTGAGCATTGAGTCTCGCAAACCTTAAACGGTTAAATGAAGTTCCCTCTATAGATATTACATTGAAATTACCGTTTTGCATCACTGACAACACTTCTTTTAAACGAACAATGAAGAATTAGTGACATTTACTAAAAAATAAATCCTGAAAAAAAGTAGAAGTTCAACAAAAAAAATGCCATCCTGAAATTTTCAAGAATCAAAATTTTGTTTATCAACTTTTTTGATAGAAAATAAGGCCTTTATTTCAAATTGAAGGTTATGTAAAAAAACAGTTTGAATTTAGCTTGAAAATTGGAGGCGGCAAAAATTGCAAAAGATATGAATAATTAGTAAAAAACAAATAAATGATTCGGTTTTTTGAAAATATCTCAAAAACTATTCGAGATATCCGAAATTTGAGAAAAGATCCTTAAAGAGGAGGAAATTTCCTAACTGTGCCTGCAATATTTATGATTTTAATTCAGCGGCGAAAAAAAGACTGAAAAAGCACACCGACTGAATCTGACACCTGAACAAAAAAAAATTAACAGTAAATATCAATATTAAGGAATAAAAAAATTCAGGTACTATCTAGACATATCAATAAACAATAATCAGTCGGCAAAAAAAAATTACCTCTATTTTTCAATTAATTATACCTTTGTTAATTAAAAATTTTTACTTGTTGAAAGTTATTATAAAAACCCTGATAATTGTTGAACTAAAAACCTATAATTTTTTTTACTGCTTGGAACTGTTTCTCAATGGCTGTTAAAAAAATCCCTGTTGAAAATATCGAGAAATTTGGATTTTTTACTTTTTTATTAACAATCAAAAGTATAAAAAACGTATATAAAACAATTAGGAAATTTTTCTATTATCCCCATCAATTTGTTTTTTTATTGCTAAAAGCAATATAAAAAAAAATTGAAATTTTTAACTCTTATTATTTAAAAACTTTTAAAAACAAATGCATTAATTATTAGATTTAAACATTTTTTTTTTGGAAATCTAGTCGTTGATAAAAAAATTATTCCTTAAATAAAAAAAATTATTGCTAAAGAACGCATTTGCTAATTAACAATTTTTTGTTGTTGTAAAATATAAATATAAAGAAATAATTTTTTTAATCATTATTTATCACGTTCTCTCATATTATGAAAAAAAAAATTTTCATTTGTTTATTAAACAAATAATTTTTTATAAACAAATGAATTTTTGAGCTTTGACTTGTCGCTTCCTTTCTGTTTTTCTTCATTGCTAATAAAATTGCTAATAAAATAACTAAGATACGACAAGAACACTTCAAGTCTTTTTTATTCTACATTGATCAATGAACAATTTTTACCAAAGCTCTAACACAATTGTTTATTAACTCTTTCAATACCATTTTTATAATTCCCTTGAAATATTTTTTTTTTGACTTATCATTTCAAAAATCTTAAACAACTAAAAATACGAAAAGAACACTTCAAGTCTTTTTTATTCTTCGATAATTAATAAACAAATTGAGCTTTTAAACGAAGCTCTAATTCAATTATTTGAAACTTTTCGGCTATATTATTTATGAATATACATCCAAAAAAATTGTTTCGGCTTGAAATGTATATTGTTCATAATAATATTTTTCTTCTATTTCAACTTTCTTCTTATTTTTTCTGTTATAAACAATGCAATGAATTTAATGTATTATTCAATGAACTTTATACTTTTCACGCTCATTACTTGATATTAGAGTAATATGGCTATCATTAAAATCTCATTTCAAATTTGCATGGATGTCTATCTACAAAGAAAATGTTCTAACGTTAACTGATAATATTAATTTTATTTTAATGAGCCTGTTTCTTACTTCTATTCTTAATACCTTACAATTTTTAAATGTCCTTCGAATTCCGGTTTTAACCTATTGAAATAGTTCTGTGTTAAGTTGTAGAAACATTTGCTCTAGGATTTGGAGGGTCTATCCCCTTTTCCTTATACCTGACCTAAAAATCACTTAAATAGCTGAAAAGTCTTCAGTATTTCAGTATTTAGTCGACAGTAAAAGTAAATATTTTTTTTTTCATATTATGAGAGAACGTGATAAATAATGATTAAAAAAAATTGTTTCTTAATATTTATATTTAACAACAAAACAGAAAATGTTATTAGCAAGTGCGTTTTTTAGCAATAAATTTTTTGATTTAAGAAATGATTTTTTTCTTAAAAATCATTATTTTCATCAATGACTAGATTCCCAGTTAGAAATTTCAAAAATTTATTTTTATATTGCTTTTATATACGATTTTAATTTTTTGATACCATTGATTGTAAAAAAAAACAAAAAAATTAAAAAAAACGATTTTTCCAACGGGGCTCTTTTTTAAAGCCATTGAGAAACAGCTCCAAGGAGTGAAAAAAATTCTAGGTTTTTATTTCAACAATTATCGGGGTTTCTATAATAACTTTCAATAAGTAAAATTTTTTAATTAACAAAGGCATAATTAATTGAAGAATAGAGGTGAAAATGTTTTGCCGACGGATTATTGTTAATTGATATATCTAGATAGTACCTGGATTCTTTTATTCCTTAATATTGATATTTAGTCGGTTAAACTAAATTTTTTTTGTTCAGATTCGGTCGGTGAGCACGGGAGTTAAGCCACGCGTTTTCAGCATTTTTTTCGCCGCTAAATTAAAATTATGAATATTGCCGGCACAGTTCCGAACCATATATTTGTTTTTTACCTAATTGTTTATAACTTTTGCATTTTTTGCCGGCCCCAATTTTCCAGCTAAACATTTTTTTTAAGTGCCATTTCGAATCGAATGCGCCCTAAATCATAATTTTCGGTAGTGACCTCCAGGTTTGGAACAAAATGGCACTTGTGAACCAGTCTACTATGTATAACATCGAAATCCAGGATACGCACATAATCTGTGTAGCCAAAGTGTATATTTTATAATTTTTTGCCTCCAAAAACTCTGCTGTAAAAGAACTTATTTGAAGATGTTCCGGAATGGTATGGAAGTTAAAATTTTGGGAAAATGTTTTTTTTTCATAGATCTTTAAATGTGCAGAATCTTATAACCGGTAGCATAGGACCCAGAAAAGCATACCCTCCTTTCTAGTATTTATTTTTAATTCAGTCGATTTTATTTATTCGTCAAAGAATAAAATGAAGACTTTTATGGTATACAAGGTATGTTTTTTCGAAGAGAATTGATATAAACCAATCAAAGAGATAAAACAAATCAAATGTAAAATATAAATGTCATATATACACTAACATTTTATCTCGAGTTTAAAAATTCAGAAATGCTGTAGAAACAGTTTTCTTGCAGATATTTCTTCTATTTTGAGTTCAACTTATTTTTGTTTTGAATTTTCCTCAGATCAGTTGGAAGATTGTTGAAAAATTTAATTCCTGTATATGACAGACGGTTATTAAAGAATGATGTTTATGAGACGGGATCCTAATGAGATCTACGTTTCTAGTGGAATACTTATGATGTTGGGAAACAGTGTCGAACATATGTTTCTGTTTCAGAAATAACATTATACATTTAAAAATATATATAATGGATATGTTAAGATATTGAGTCTTCTGAAATATTCTCTACAGGAATCTCTAATCTTTTGATCAAAAATGAGTCTGATGACTCTTTTCTGTGGAATAAATATTCTGTTGGTGTTCTGGAGCTGCCTCAGATGTTGATATAACAGGAGATGTGGGAGTAGATTATGGCATAATAAATATTGATCAGTTGAGTTATATCAAAAATATTTTTCAGTTGTAGAATGGCATAATAGCCACTATTTAAGTTTGTACAAACAGCATTTATATTTGCTTCCCATCTCATATCACTATCTGCGAAAGTTCCGAGAAATTCCGAGATTAATTACATCATCCATCACTCTTACTTGAAAATTCGTTACAATTTTTGATCTGCGATAGAACTGCATACACGCCGTTTTGTCTGAGTTCACAATTAAAGATTTTTCTTCACACCAGGTTGTGAATTCCTTTGACAATATATTCAATTTACCTTGGAGTTCCTCAGGACTGTCAGCATCAGCAGCCAAAGTTGAATCATCAGCATAGAGAACTATACATTGTGTGCTTATATGAAGTGGACCTAAGATGGAACCCTGAGGAACTCCCAGTTCCATAGAATAGAAATCAGACCTATGCTCCTCAATTTTGACAGATATTTTTCTAAGGCGCATGTATGAGTCTAACCACGACAGAAAGTTACCAGGAAATCCTAAAGAATAGAGTTTGATTTCGATAATGTTTGGGTTAATGGTATCGAATGCTTTTGATAGATCGAAGAAGAGTGCTCCAACACATTTTCCTTTACCTATAGAATCGTAAATATACTCAAAAAAGTTGTAGGAAGCACTTTCAATCGACTTTTCTGGACAAAAACCATGTTGGTACTTTGCCAGAATTTCAAATCTGGTTAAGAATGTTTGTCTATATTCTCGCTTAATGTCAGAACTTAATTTCTGACATCTGCAGCATCTTATATGGAATTATTTTCAGTGTTTTGTCGGTATCTATGCGTTTTCCTTCTCTTTGATTTGAAATCTTACTTAGCTTATTCCTGAGTTTGTTCCTCGAAGAATCACTCGTTCATCAGTTCATTAGTGCATAAGGAATTGTTTATTTTCTGGTAGTGTAGTGTGTAAGGATACTTTTCGTAGAATGGGCCACATTTGTATTTTGTGTGGACAGTATAAAGCTGCAGATTCGAATTTTTGCCTGTATTCAGTACCAAAAGCAAGTAGAAATCTTGACGAATTGACTAATAATGATATTTCCATAGTTCATCATATTGTATCCATTGAATTTCATATTTTCCGCAATTTAATGACAATTTCATTTCCAATTCTCCGCCTGTCAAAATGCAGTCAACCTCAAATTCAAATGGTACAAAATACGAAAAACAACACGGCAGTGCTTTCCTTGTGCAATGTTCGAGGGCTTCTAATTCTAGCTTTGCAATTGGTGAAGTTTGACAGATGTCTGTTTTCAACCAATAGCGAAGCTAGAATTAGAACCCGCGAAGAGTTCGCCTCAAAAAGAAAGCTGAGGAAATAAATATACCCAGACTGAATTGAAACTAAAACAAAATTGGCGCTGACACGCTAGTAATCTCTATTATCAAGTTGGCCAAGTGTCGCCAAGTCGATCCCAAACTTCTACAGGTATAAGTGCAAGCACCAGGATTTTTAGACATCTTAGAATTCATGAATATTGACAGACGTCTCAAATCACGCGAGTCTGGTTAGCCGCTATTTACCCATTTTTAAATTAGAGCACAATATTGTATTATCAGGAGCATCAGCAATAACATTTTTGAAATTATTTTGAATGCTTACCCTGATCAGTCATGATGAAACTTTATTCGAAATACCACACAACACTAACAGAATTTCAAATGAGTACTTTGACACTTCCAAATCAACAGTCAACACTGACAATTTTCCATGCACCCCTGATCTGCAAATGTTTTGATTTACGGAGAATCGAGTTATAGTCTAAGAGCTGGCTAGGAAAATAAAAAATTATAAGGTGCAAGGGAAATTTTCACAAGAAACTTTCCTTACTAGTTGACAAGCAGCTCTGAAATTTTGTGTAGTTATGGTTTTAAACTGTAGAAAATGGGGTAACATTGTTAGTTCGGGGATGAAACGGTGCCAGAAGTCGGCGAAGTTGTGGAAATCAAATTTAAATTTTAACGTTAAGTGCAATTCTGCCGATTCTGTTTTTATATTATTCATTGCTCAAAAAATCTGCATGACAATTGCTAGAAAGTAAAATGATGGCTGAGTATTCGAAAAACGATAATATCGCCAGAAGTTGGTGAAACGGAAGGCAATTCTTTAAAATTTAAATAATAAGGTATAGTTTTGGCAATTTGTTTTTTCATTATTTATACTATTAGTCAACTGTATACGCAATTGCAGAATGCTATAGTTTATAAAAAGAAATCAATAAAACTATTTCGTGTTTGTTTGAATGCAAAACTTTAGGGAGAATCAAGACTGTCTTTATAATAATGTTAGTAAATATTTTTCTCTTTCTTTGAAATGTGAATTTTTGTGAATTATAATTTATTTAATAAATTTTCCAATAAATAGTATTGAATATTGAAAATTTGGTTCAAGTAATAATAAGGAACATTAACAAAATTTGTGCAGTTGCGGTTATACAAATAATGTAATTTAATTTAATTATTATTGATGAATTTATAACTGAATAATTGAAAAAAATTTAAAAGGTGAAGTGTTTGTTTAAAGTATGAGATTTCAATGAAGTTAATCAGTATTATTTATGTTATTGAATGTTGATGATTTTGGCGGTATTTTGGTCTATTCAGAGAAACCTGTTCTGTAATTAATAATCCACGATTTTTACCGAAAAGTCAATCTAGAAAGTTCAAGTCAGAACTTGTTTTGTATTTTCATTAAAAAGATAATTGTAAAATTCGATTCAATTTGGAATTGAATGATTATTTCTTATTAAAGTAAATTTGTTGATAAAATAAAAAAATTATTGTTTTATCATAAGAAAAAAATTAATTATTAATGAGAGATGATTGTCAAAATTAGAAAGAAAAAATATTATTTTCGTACCTTGTGCATGAGGGGTTTATTAAAATAAATCAAGAATTCAATAATTTCGGAGATGAAAGATCTAAAAAATAATTAATTTTTTGTATAATGAATTTTCAGTCGAGATTACTTTTTGAACTCTACTTGAACGTAAAGTTTTAGGGTATATTCAAATTTGTGAGGGACCCAATCAAGTGGGATTTTCAGGTTCGAATCAACCTTTGTGTGATGCTAGTGAATTGTTTTCTGAGGAGCAAACTTATTCTTCAATATCTAATTTTAATTTACATAATTTTTTCTACAACTGTCAAAAAAAGTGCACTTAATTTGTGTAGTTTGCGTGCCTAAAGTGTGTAATTTTTCATTATTTTTCAAAATACTGTTTTATTATTTTTTCGAAAAATTGTGCAAAGAAGTGCAGTTTTTTGGAAAATTGTTGCTAGGCGATGGAATACTGACGTTCTCGCGGGTCTCGAATTCAGCGAGAACGCAAGCGAACAAAAATCAAGGCGGCCCGCGGCAATAACATATAGAGCTCGTCCAATATTGAAACGACCGTTTGGTAGGTAGAGAGGGGGAAAACACAAGTGGACACGATTTGTTGTGGCAGCTTATGCTATAGCGAATCTTCACCAGTGTCTTGGCATGCAGCGTTTGGAAGGGTAGGTTTATTTGATCAATAAATAGGTAGTGCAGTTATTCATTCAACTTTGCAATAGTTTACTTGTGACCTTGCCAAAATGCCCAGTGGTAAGTACTATTCAGTATCGGAAAAAGAAATTATGGCAATTGTTATCATCAAATTAATGAAAAATGAGGCCAAAAATGGAATACAAACACCTTTATATAATTACAAAGAACGTGCCAAGGCAGTAATGGGCATAACACAATATTGTTTTAAAAAAATTAAAACGGAACAATCAGCTGTGAATTCAGGTAGTCTCTTCTTCTCTCTTCTTTGCCGTCTCCGCAGAAAAGAGTAAAGAGAATAAAGTCGAAAAGTAATATTACGGAAGGACAGGGTGAAACAATAAGAACGATTACCAATGATTTTTGTTTGATTAAAATCAACGCCCTACTTTAAAGTCTATTTAAAAAAAATCAAAAATGCTCAGGTAGGGTTTGAAGCCTGTCGTTCAACATTGCACAACATAATCAAAGAGTTAGGTTCTGATTGGAAAAATACGCTTGATAATCGAACGATATTGATGGAAAGTCATGAAGTTAGATTACTAAGGGTGGAATTTTTAGGATAATTAAAAATGTATCGTGAACAAGGAAAAAACATTATTTGCAGTGATGAGACGTATTTGTACGTTTCAATAAAAAATGATCAAATCATTGTCAGCGATGACTTAAACTCATTTTATACGTTTCAGTACACGGCCTAAATGAAAGCTTGTCTTGTTTTTTTATTAGTTATTTTATTTTTCGCTTTTTAGTTAGTTCGCCTCAATCTGTTCATTTCTAATAGAGTATCGTTATTACAAGGTCTCCCTGTAAGTTTTGAGCTGAAAGAAATCATGATCTCCGACCCCAAAAACTCCCACACACCAATTTTGAATAGAATCTGACCATAATCACAAAACTCGACCGTCGTCCTGAACTCGCCATCTTCATTCAATAGATTTTGACAGAAAATTCCTTATCTCCGAACCTGATAACCCCCACATACCAGTTTTGAATGAAATATGACAATAATCAGAAAACTCGTCCTTCATCGAATTTTTGAATTTTGACATGAAATTCATAATCTCCGACCTCAATAACCCCCCTATATAATTTTGAATCTAATTGGACCATAATCACAAAGTTTGTCCTCCATCTTGAAGCCGTCATCTTGAATTTATGAATTCTGACCAGAATTTCATAATCTTTGACTCCGAAAACTCCCACATACCAATTTTGAATCAAATCGGATCATAATCACAAAACTCGTCCGCCATCTTGGGGCCGCCATCTTGAATTCATTTTGACAAAAAATTCATAATCTTCGACCCCGAAAACCACCACGTACCAATTTTCAATCGAATCGGACCATAATCACAAAACTCGTCCGCCAAAAACTACGTCTCGTGTATCGGCTATACCAAATAATTTGGTACGCCTATTGAATTTCTATTAATAGCCACAGTTCGGGCATCTTCGAGGAGAATAGTTTGGTAGGTAGGGGGAGGCCAAAGTGGTCGTTTCAATATTGGACGAGCTCTACCTACCCCTCTGGGCCTAGTCCCACCAGGTGGCTAGGCCGGTGGGAGGGGAGAACATGTGACGATCCAAGACACCTCTGGGCAAAGTCCAGGTCCCCCTCTCGGTAACATGGTAGCGTGATTGCTTCGGCGAACCCTCACTCGAACGGGGACTCGTCGTACGTCCACACGAGTAGTATCAGGTCAAAAGTCTGATAGTCCAGTCATCTTAGTAAGTTTACCTCGGAATTTGAGATACCCAGCTGAATATTTGTATAAACTTGTATTTTGGCATTCTAAAAGTTTTCTCAAAACCTACATATGGTAGGGTGTAGGCGTCTATTGAAATTTGATGTCAAAGGTCACAAAAATCGATATTTTTTGCATATTTTTTGCAAATATCTCATTTCCTATGGGTTTTTCGCTATTTGTATTTCCTATCAATATTGTAGAGAATTGAATTCCCTACAACTTTTGTTTCCAAATTTTTTTTATACGTTGAATCGTTTTCGAGATAGAGGGCGGAGAGCGCGCGGTTAGAGCATAATGTAAGGTCAACCGGTATAGTCCCGGTCAAAACACGCTATATAAAGTTTATTAATCATTGATAAATAAATATTTAATAATAATTTTCATTTGTTATCAAATATTAAATTATATTTTCGTATCTATTTTTAATTAAGTATTAATTTATTTAATAACACTTACCTGCCCGTGTAGTTATAGAATTGTTAAGGAAAATACATACATTTTAATTCTAATGTAATTTATATTAATAACTTCTTAAATAATTGAAAAACGATTGAGAGCGGCATTACTTTTTCCGAGCGTTTAAATTTTATTTCATGAAATTGTAAGCCAGTGATTTAATCATTTAACGTATGGCTTACATGGATTTAGTTCTTGAGAGAAATGTCACAAATACAAATTCACATAATATGACAGATGATACAATAGTACAGACACCTTAATAAAATTCTATGTGCAGCACAATTAAAAATTGTGATCTTTGTCATAGACTGTTGTAATCCAATTTCGTAAGCTCTGTGACAGTTAATTTGCTCATTTCCAACCATTCCAGAAGCTAAATATTAACTGTGTAGTATTTGGAAAAGGATCATGAAGTTCAAACCATTCAACTAGTTTATTTACGTCAATATTGTCTCGTGTTACTCTTGAATCTCTGGAATCTACGTGTTGCTCTGTCGAGTCCAAGGAAATATTACAGAACTTCTCCATTTCTTCATAAACAGTGTTTGTGGCGTACATAGCATATACCCATTTACACAAAACACTTTCTTGCGTACTTCGACCACGAGATACTCCTCCTTCTGTGTTCATTGATTTCATGAGACTTTGTTAAATCACCATATCTGTCCATGTACCTGAATTGAATTTTTCTGTTCGTTTCACAGTGAAGAATCCATTTTTTAACGTTATGAAAGAATTTCGGAGTTTAAAGAATATGTTCTCCATTATTGTCTACTTAAATTATGATTAGTGGAAATGCGAATATAATTAAAATGTAATTAAAGTTTGTCCCTTAATTATTTTTTAATTTTAGGAATCGGTTGTAAGTATTACTGAATAGATAGATTCAATTGATGAAACAAATGAAAATTATTATTAATTATTTATTTATCAATAATTGATAAACTTTATATAGCGTGTTTCGACCGGGACTATACCGGTTGACCTTACATTATGCTCTAACCACGCGCTCTCCGCCCTCTATCTCGAAAACGATTCAACGAATGAAAAAATTTTTGAAACAAAAGTTGTAGGGAATTTAATTCTCTACAATATTGATAATAAATACAAATAGTGAAAAACCGAAATGAGATATTTGCAAAAAATATGCAAAAAATCGATTTTTGTGACCTTTGACTTCAAATTTTAATAGACGCGTACACCCTACCAAATGTAGGTTTTGAGAAAACTTTCAGAATGCTAAAATACAAGTTTATACAAATATTCTGCTGGGTATCTCAAATTCCGAGATTCTTACCTAATTTTGACTAAGATGACTGGGGTATGGAGTGGCACTCCTCGCGCCAAACTTGCCAGTTCACGCGCCGTCGGATAGGGCAGGCTTGGCGATCTTCGGTCGGCGCGGTGAGTCCCGTCGTCTGTCGGTTCAAAGGAGCTCGGACGATGGCGCTCAACACGTGTATACCGCTCCAACGACGCGGCTAGGTGCGTGGTACTGTCAGTGCCGTGGTAACTTTCACCATGGAGTGGTCAAACGTGTGGTGTTAGTATTTTTATCCCTCTATGAAGCCGAGCCGATTATTTGGAACCCACGGGATCCAAACCATAAAAACAGGAATTTAATTTATGATGCCTGGAAGCGAATTGAAGAACAATTGAGTATAAATTATTCAAATGTTTACCGCCAACACTTCCGGCGTACAACAGACTACAACCGCTGCGTGTCCACCCGCGATCCTACATGCGCCGTGGGAACTGCCCGACACATTTCGTTGCGCCAACCTTGACACTCAACCCTCAATCCAGGATTGCCACTCCACGCGCCGTTGGATCCCGGCTCGATACAGCGGCGACCCATCAAACGTAACAAGTGGAGTCTTTTTTTTTTTTTTTTTTTTGGTTCCCCGAAAGGGATCCTAATTTCCGACACATTTCGTTGCGCCAACCTTGACACTTCTTAAATTTCTGAAGGTTGTTTGCCTCGGGGAACACCTCCCTAGGCAATGAGTTCCAAAGCCTCGCTGTTCGTTGGATGAACGAGTCTTTGGAAAGTGATGTTCTGCAGGTCTCCAAAGTGACCACGAAGGGGTGTGATGACTGAACTTGACGGGTTAATCTCGAAGAGACTGCCAAAGCAGGAACGATTGTTGATATTTCAGAAGAGCATCGCCTAAGAAAATATCTATAAAATAGAGACAAATCGCCAACTTTTCTACGGTGTTCCAGACAAGTGAGCGAGTTTGTAAGCGAGGCATCACCGACGAGACGAATTGCCCTTTTTTGGACAGAATCCAATAGCCTCAGGATATGTTTAGGTGCCGCACTCCAAATATGGGAACAGTATTCCAGGACAGGTCGGATCTGTGCCTTATAGATCATAAGCAGCTGACTGGGGGTGAAATAGCTCTTGGCACGAAACAAAAAACCAAGTTTTTGGGATGCACTTTTGGCAATGGATCTCACGTGATTTTCCCAGGAAAGGTTATTGCTGATAGTTATACCAAGCATCGATATGGATGACTTCAGTGGTATGGTTACTCCTGACAAAGTTATGTTAGGCACAGTGACATCGGCTTTTCTAGAGAAAAGACATGCTTGTGTTTTGTTTGCATTGAATTCTACCAAGTTATTAGATCCCCATTCGAGAATTGTTGCTAAGTCCATATTTATATTATTAACATTTCTTCCTCGTTCATTTCTGGTTTCACGGGCTGATATAGGGGCCCTGGAAGAGAAAGCGGTATGGAGGGTACTATCATCGGCAAAGCTGTGTACTGGACATGAAGTTGCTTTCAACAGGTCGTTGATGTGAAGTAGAAATAGTGTTGGTGCGAGAATAGATCCTTGCGGAACACCAGCATTTATGAGTAGAGTGTCAGATGAAACTCCATCGACCACTACATGGAGAGACCTGTTTGAGAGAAAACTAGCAAGCAGAGAACACAGCTGAGGGGGCAAGCCATAAGACGGAAGCTTGGCGAGGAGTCCCTGGTGCCAAACTCGATCGAACGCCTTGGAGATATCTACCACCACAGCTAAAGTTTCTCCATACTTTTCAATAGATAGCTGCCATATATGTGAGACGTAAGCGAGCAGGTCACCAGTTGATCTCTGATGGCGGAAGCCATATTGCCTATCGTTGACAATTCCTGAGTCTTCCAGATATTTCATGAGCTCGATGTTGATGGCTTTTTCCATGACTTTTGAAATAATAGATAGCAGTGCGATAGGTCTGTAGTTGCTAGGTAGGGCCTTTTTGCCTTTTTTAGGGACTGGCTGTACTCTTGCAATTTTCCAATTGGACGGAAATACCCCCAAATTGTAAGAGTGGTTGAACAACTTGCAAAGAACAGGTGTTAGTTCGGGGGCACATTTCTTGAGAACAATCGGCGGGATTCCGTCAGATCCACAGGCTTTGTTGGTGTTGAGACCCAGCAAAATCTTTCTGATAGTACGTTGGCGAAAGGTGATCTCGGGCATTTGACTGTCAATAGGTGTAATGTTCGGGGTTTGTTTTCCCGATGAATCCAGAGTGGAATTTCCAGCAAATAGGTGCGCAAAGATATTGGCTTTTTCCTGGGCAGTCGTTGCTAGTGTTCCATCTTCTTTGGTTAGAGGAGGAAATGAGCTGGAAGTGAAGTTTCTTCCCACAGCTTTGGCGAAAGACCAAAATGAACGGGATCCGTTAGGACATTCAACAAGTTTTGATCTTATTTTGGCATTGTGGGCGTCTTTTGAGCATTCTATTGTCTCTTTGGATATACCTCTAGCCTCGACATATGCTGCTCTGGTCTCAGGGCCCGGATTTTTTAGCCATCGATGGTATGCTGCCTGTTTGGAAGCCACAGCTCTAGAGCAGTTTCTGTTAAACCAGGTCTTATCGGATGATGTTCTTCTTTCGGTATTCGGTATGTAAGTTTGCATCCCCAACATGATGATTTCAGAAATTGTCTCAGCATATCGTGTTGGATCTACTGAAGAGAAACAAACTCTCTTCCATGGAAACGCTGAGAAAAACATACGAAGACCTTACCAGTCGGCCGAATTGTAATGCCACATGGGACGGGATGGTATTGTGCAGCTCGATGGTAAATGAAAAGAGCATGTTGTGGAGATGAGGGTGTGATCAGAGTTTCCAAGTGGGGCACAAACTTCTATTCTATACGGGTCAGGATTGGTGGTGAGGAAAAGATCTAGTGTATTGGCAGACTGGTTGTTGACATCAGGGATGCGGGTTGGTAGCTCGACCAGTTGTTCTAGACCATGAGTGATGGCGAAGGCCTCGGCTTGACGACCTGCATCATCTGTTTTGTTAGAGAATTTGAGCCAGGCATCGTTATGTACATTAAAGTCTCCCATGATTATGGTTTCAGCTGTTGGATGGTTCTCCTGAATGTAGTCCAGTTTGAGTGAGTTGACATGGGTACTAAGGGGGAGGAGGATAGCCCCACCGGTTCGCCGGTGCCTCCCCACATGGCGTTGGACTCTGGGGGGCGTGGTACTAGATAGTGGACCGATGGAAAACAAATACCGTAATTCGGTAGAGACGGGAGATGGGGGAGTCCTCCACCTGTGGGTTCAGGTAATTGTATTCCCTGCCGCTCGGGCCCTGACATCCCAGAGCCAGTAGCTTGTTTTATCAAGCGGCCCCACCGTGGCTGAAATGATTCGGTAGCTAGGATTACTTAGCGTATCTGGATCCTCCTGAGGCCTCAAACCTAGGGGAGGGATAAGGCTAGGTGCCCTCTCTGACGGTTGGGCCGCCTGGAGAAAGTGCAAGGATGCGTGCGTCCCTGGAAGGATGCGCCTCCGCAGCTCGACTTCATCATACCTACCCCTCTGAGGGACTAGTGGAGCAATTCATTCAAATTAAGTGGATGTGGCTATTGCGTCTTCATAAACCAGGTGTCATTAACAATAAGTGACATGTAGAGTTGTCTCTCGTAATCTCTCAACATTAATAATATTTTATAATAATTAATAATATTTTATAATTGCAAAATTAATATAGTGTCTCTTACTTCTCAAGGAAACACCCCCGTATCTTGCGTAATTATTGGAGTAGAATTCTGTAATGTTCACGATGGGTAGATACTGGGAGTGAGTCTTAATTCTCTGATTAGGTTGACCTGAGTGACATACACTGCGCGCCATAAGAGATAGATATACCCATTTTTACGAAAAATAATATTAGGGGGCAAAATAGGCTCAAAATTTTCACGGATTCGTGATCAGAACATCAACTTTAGTACTAAACCATATGTACGCAGGAAAATTTTCAGTTCTGAAAAATTCGAATTTGGCTCACTTCCCATGGAGACGGCTCCGTTTCTTCCGTAATTATTGTAGTGTGATTCTGTTATTTTGACGATCGTTAGATATACCAGGGATGAATCGAAATCTCTCCTGAGGTTTACCTGAGTGACACACACTGCGCGCCAGGGACGATGGATATATTAATTTCTGCAAAAAAAATATAAGGGAGCAAGATATGCTCAAAATTCTCATGGATTCGTGATCAGCACATGAACTTTAGTACCAATCCATATTTTCGCAGAAAATTTTTCAGGTCTGAAGAATCCGAATTTGTCTTCCGCAATCATTGGAGTAGAATTCAGAAATTTCTACGATCATTATAGTCTAATCGACAAGTTGAAAATGCTCTAAAATAGAGATACTGCTCTTAAAATTATGTGTGATAGCTCATTGGATGCGAAATAACGCCTATAAAATGTGCCAAAAGCGTGTATTAGCACATAAAAAATTGCAAAAGTTATAAACAATTAAAGATGAAAAAAATGGCATTTCGTTTTTTGCCAATATTTCATAAACTATCGATATTTAAAAAAAAACGAAAAAACGTTCTCAAAGAGGAGGAAATTTTCAATAAAAAAGTTCTGGCTCCCGGAACTCTGTCTCCATTAGTTATAATTTTAATTTAACGCTGAAAATGGGTCTCTGCATGACATTTTTAGGTTGTGCGCGCGGCGTAAATAGCGAGTACGACACATTAATTAATTTATTTAAGGTATTAAATATTTTTTTTTAATTTGAAAAAATCATGGTGTATTGAACAATATATATATATATATATATATATATATATATATATATATATATATATGTATAATTCATTCCCGTTGAAAATTTTACTTGAAGTTGATTTTTCAACAAGTTAAACGATTGTTAACTAACAAAATTTTCTCGAACTTCTGTCTTAATTGTAAATAAATTTTTTTTTTTAAATAATTGTCGTAATAATTTTTCGCTTCGTAGAACCTTTCTTATATACATACACAACAAGATCACGCCATAAAAGTTAAAAAAATATTCATACATTGTTTATAATAATTTTTGAACTTGAACAAAAACTAAAAAATCCAAGTGATGTTGTGAAAAAAATTTTATTTTCTTAATCATCGTATTGTCGTTTTTTTATTATTACAAGATATAAATTGATTTGCAAAAAAAAAATTTAATTTTTAAAATTTTTTCCTCACAACTTCATTATATCACAAATATCATGATTTTTTAAAAAACAAAATTTTCCCAATAACAATTCTTAATTGTTTAAAATCGTTTTTTTTATATTTCTATTGTTTAAATAATTAGTTAAAAAAAATTTTTTCTCTAAAAAACATAATTGACAGTCCCCTATGAAGTAATAAATTATTTTTTTATCAACAATTCCATTGTTTATTAACTTACCAATTTGTTATAAACAATTTTTTAACTTTGTTAGATTTTTTTTCTGAAGCTTCTAAAATTCACAAAAACAACCATATATAACAAAGTATCAAAAAAAAAATTTCATTAAATACAAAAATTAAAAATTTTTTTATTTTAATTTTTTAATTTAATAAAAGAAATCTAACAAAGTTAAAAATTTGTTTATAACAAATTGGTGAGAATAAAGAATGGAATTGTTGATAAAAAATATATTCTTTGTTACTTTATATAGGACTGTCAATTATGATTTTGAAAAAGAATAATTTCTCAATTAATTATTTAAACAATAGCAATATAAAAAAAACGATTATAAACAATTCAAAATTGTTGAGGAAATTTTTTTTTTCAAAATTCATAATATTTGTAATATAATGAAGTTGCGAAGAAAAATTTTTCAAAAATATTGAAATAATCAATTTGTTTATAAAAAAATTATTAACAAACGGTGGGAAAAATTTTTTTGCAAATCAATTCATATTTTATATCAATAAAAAAACGATAATATGATGATTGAGAGGAAAACATTTTTTTTAACAACATTACTTGGATTTTTTAGTTTTTGTTCAAGTACAAAAATTATTATAAACAAAGTATGAATATTTTTTTAACTTTTATGGCGTGATCTTGTTGAGTATGTATATAAGAAAGGCTCTACGAAGCGAAAAATTTTTACGACAATTATTTAAACATTTTTTTTCATTTACAATTAAGACAGAAGTTCGAGAAAATTTTGTTACTTAACAATCGTTTAACTTGTTGAAAATCAACTTTCAGTAAAATTTCCAACGGGAATAAATTATTCATAGTGTTCCGAATACACCATGATTTTTTTCAAATAAAAAAAAATTTTAATACCTTAAATAAATTAATTAATGTGTTGTACTCGCTTTTGACGCCGCGCGCCCAACCTAAAAATGTCGCGCGGAGACCCATTTTCAGCGTTAAATTAAAATTGTAAATAAAGGAGATAGAGTTCCGGCAGCTGGAAATTTTCGATTGGAAATTTCCTCCGCTTTCAGAATCTCTCTTTGAGATTTCTTAAATATCAACAGTTTATGATATATTGGCAAAAAACGAAATGCCATTTTTTTTTTCATCTTTAATTGTTTAACTTTTGCAATTTTTTATGTGCTAATACACGTTTTTGGCACATTTTTCTAGGCGTTATTTCGAATCCAATGAGCTAACACACATAATTTTAAGAGCAGTATCTCTATTTTAGACCATTTTCAACTTGTCGATTAGACTATTAGGTATACCAGAGATAATGCTGAATATTTTCTGGGGTTGACCAGAGTGACATATAATGCGCGCCTGGGGCGATAGAAATGCTGATTTTTGGAAAAAATAATATTAGGAGGCGGGATAAGCGGGATTCTACTGATTCGTGATTGAGAAATCAAATTCATAACCGATTGGCATCTTCGCTGGAAAATATTTCAGTTCAGAAAAATTCAAATTTTCCCACTTTTCATGGAAACACCTCCGTAACTATCGGAATTAGTGGAGTAGAGCTCTGAAATTTCCACGATGGGTAGATATACAGGGGATGAGTCTTAATAATTTCAGGAGTCAAATTTGCTGAGCTGAGCAGTACGAAAACATGGATTTTGAACTTTATTTCCGAAAACATCAAACATTGAAAGTGTTCAGAATAAAAAAAAAAAGTTAGACTATGTTATTGATACATATTAAAAAAAACATTTCTTTTTCTGTTCATCAATATTCAATGAAGAAAAACGGCTAGAGGAACTCAATGTAGGAATATTTCTCAATAATACTGCATTATCAGTGATAATTATCAATCAATGTCACGTTCTACAGTTATTGCAAAAATCGTTCTATCCATCGCCCCTGGCGCGCAGTGTATGTCACTCAGGTTAACTCCAGAAGAGATTTAGACTCATCCTCGGTACATCTAACGATCGTGAAAATTACAGAATTTTAGTCCAATAATTACGTCAGTTACGGGGGCGTTTCCATGGGAAGTGAGACAAAGTCAGATTTTTCAGAACTGAAAATTTTCCAGCGAAAATATGGATTGGTACTAAAGTTGATGTCCTGATCACGAATCCGTGATAATTTTGAGCATATCTTGCCCCCTTGTATTATTTTTCGCAGAAATCAATATATCTATCGCCCCTGGCGCGCAGTGTATGTCACTCAGACTAACCTTAGAAAAGATTCAGACCTATCCTCGGTATATCTAACGATCATGGTAATTACACAATTCTACTACAATTATTACGAAAGATGAGACAAATTCGGATTTTTCAGTGAAAATATGGATTGGTACTAAAGTCTGAGCCTATCTTGCCCCCTAATATAATTTTTCGCAAAAATGTAACAAGTTAATTATGTAATAGAATGCCCAAGCTATTCAGTGAAGAGCGGTGTGGAGTTCTTTGGACCGCCTTGCTACTTTCAAATTAATTTATGTTTCAAGCAAAGGTTTCAAGAAATTGTAAATTTGAATGGTCGTCAGATTATTTTTTTTAATTAGGGTAAACATTCGAACTTCCCAGCCAATAATGATTGCTAATCAATTAATGTTTCCTTCTGTAAATCACTACAACAATAAAACAAATACGAAATTTATATTGCTCTATTAACAAATAAGTACAAAAGTTTCTGCTCTATGACAATTTTGAGTTTCCAAAGAATATTGTTTGGGGTTGCTGAACCTGTTTTATCGACGACAATGTACCTCTGATTGAGCGAAGTTGTGTAGCTCGTAGCTAGACTTAGCGTAGTCGTGTGGCTCGCAATCAGGCGGTACCAATGGCTGCTGGGCGACCGATCATGTTGAACAGACAAGCATCTGCTTCTTGTCCATGGAATGATTGTTCTCAGCAATACGACATGAAAAACAATATTGTTGGTGTCAGAATTTGTTTTTACTATACATTCAATTTCTTGGAATTTGGAATTTCTCAATACACTCTTCATCGCACAGTTGTTACAGATGACTGTAATCTCATCAAGAGATTATTGCTTAACATTATTTGAACATACAAATCAGCCTGTGCTAACATTTGTGATCAATATTCAATGCTGAAATTGAAGATTCAAGATTGAATTTTTGACATAGACAAAAATTGATCGTTGCTCTATATGAAGGAAAGAAGGTTGTTCTGATATTGATCAGCAAAGACTGTTTTACAAAGAAAATAAAAATCAGAATTCAGTACAATGAAGTTAGAAGAGTTTTATATCCGAAAATGACTTCAATTGCAATGATATTCAGAGAAAGTGTAAAAGAATTATCTTTGACCAATCGTCAAATACTTCTTCATACAGTTTTTCTGTATGATAAAGAATATTCCAAACTCCAAGGATTAAATATATACATATATATATATATATATATATATATATATATATATATATATATATATATATATATATAGTTTTTAAAAAAATATAAAAAAAATACGTGTCGTAGGAGACCATAAGCTCGTTCATGTAGCATATCAAAATCCACCCCCTGGCAAACAACCCCCGAGAAACCACCCCAAACCTTTGTTTTTTAAATTGCTCCCCCATGTTTGTTGCTGTTCAACTTACAGCCCGTTTCATTCCTTATTCATCGATATATCATAATATGTAGTTGTGAAGTTAGTAAGTCGATAAAATTGAATTCGTTAGTGGGTACTATTAATTGGACTGAATGAATGGTTCCACGTTGTAGAGACAAGGAAAAGTGGATGTTAAAGAAAAAGGGCCAATAAAATGTTCGAACTGTTTGTGCTTTGTTTTATTCCTACGGTGTCTGGATGACAAATTGCGATCAGTTGTGATATTGTTGTTCAATATCAAAATGCCTTTTACCTTCACTCCCAACGAATACGTTGATATGCTTCTAATTTTTGGTGAATGCCAAAAGAATGAACGTGCTGCGGAGAGGCTGTATGAGCAGCGCTTTCCTGATCGTCGACAACCAGGTCGCAACACGTTTTCGTATGTAGAAAATATAATGCGAAGGGGATCATTTCCAGGGAAAACACATCAAGCACATCCTACTCCTGTACGAACTGAGGAAAATTGTATAAATATGTTGGCCTACGCCGAAGCACATCCTCATATTTCGGTTCGTGCATTGGCGGTGGAGATTGGGATTAGTAAGTCGTCTGTGCACAGAATTTCTAATCAAATAAAACAGATTTGTGACTATATCAGATTGAGTATTAGGAATGTCTGTGTGGATAGTGAGAGGATTCGCCAATATAGGTTTTGGAATAGGAGCAGGTGAACCAGTGTCAGTGCTACAGGATGGACCAGGAATTAATTTCATCGGATGTTCGGGTATGGTTTCACTGAAAAATTCAGAGAAAAAATCAATACCAAATTTATTTTTATTATAAAAGTACATATTGAAACAATTTTACAATAGGAACCGTCATGTTTTTTTGGAATTAATATTTTTGGAATTAATAATGTAAATAAAAAATATTTAAATACAGATATTGGATTATAGATAACTATTCAAGTTGTACCCATTTCGAAGAGAAATTTCTCCACCGGATAACCCCTCTGAAAAATAAAAAGAATTCAAGTCAATTTATCTTTGGAACAACAAAAAGGTCTTATAACCTGAATGACTATAATATGGATTAAAACCTACCTCTAATGGCCACTGATCAAAAACATGATAAAAAGTAATGATTGAAAAAACCTGTTTTTGAGAAGGAACAATTGGACGCTGAGGTGGTGAGTAGGTGATTTTTTAGAGGATTTGTTAGTTTAGTAAGTATTTAAGTTTTGTATCCTATTGACAGGAATGAGAACAGTTATACAACAATAAAGGTTCACAACTGATATAAGTCAATATAATGGAAATTAGATTGGGAAATTTGTCGAATAATGATGTATTGTTGCAAATATCTTTTTGAATAGTCGTTTTTGAGAGATGTAGCTTATTCTTATATGCTTGCTTCCAAATGATTGTAAAGTCTGATAAGTGTCTGTGAGTTGACACGTTAAGCCCCTACATTTCCTTTGGACATTGAGGTATCAGGATAAAGACACACAGCAACATTTAGTTTCATGCCGGGAAGGTGCTATGTACTACACGCTTCAATGTTAACGTTATTGCAAATCAAAACGCCCGGTCCCAAGAGTAGATCGCTGTTTGTGGGTTGGGAAAATTTCAATATACAGAAAAGTTCCATAAATGTTTGTGTTTAATTGCATTATTTTAGCAAATAATCATTCATTATAAGAAATTACAATCATTGATTGAATAATACAATCACTAAATATATTTTTGTAACATTGTGTTCCTGGGTGTTCAGTTGTGCAGATGATATATTTCAACCGATTAAAGTGAGGGGTATTTAAAAAAAGTTAACACCCAGCATTAACAATAATCAGACATTTGGTGGAGCATTTAGTGCTGTCAATTAATGGCATTGCTTATTTATTTTTGAGCACCATCATGTGTATTATACCAAGTTTGGTCCAATTTAGAAAAAAAAGTAACACTAGATTAGAGAAACGCGGTTGTATTTTTTTTTGTCCAGACCGGGTGTCATCCATGTAGAACCCCTTTTTTTTCAAAAATCAGCTGTCCAAATTGATTTTAATGGTATTGACATTTTAATTAACAAAACCACATGCTTTAAAAAAATCTGGTCCCAACAGAAACGATTTTTTCCGGGGCTTAACGTGTTGAAGCGTAAGCATTACAGGACTTATAAACTTTGTTGATCTGCCCGAGATATTTTT
Organism: Gonioctena quinquepunctata; assembly: GCA_018342105.1. Taxonomy (NCBI): domain Eukaryota; kingdom Metazoa; phylum Arthropoda; class Insecta; order Coleoptera; family Chrysomelidae; genus Gonioctena; species Gonioctena quinquepunctata. Next base: position 27,471 of record JAFIRS010003183.1, on the reverse strand, counting down.
CTGCAAATCATGTGCTATATTTACTTTCCTACCAGAAAGTCCTCACAAAACATATAATGGGTCAGGTGACTTGTTCAGATGTATTATTAAGTCTATAGTATCATTCAGCTATGGTATCATTTAAACGGAATGCTACATACAATGCGGCTAATAATAGCCCCCCCCCCTGTTAACTTTTGAACGGTTCGACGTAGAACAATAAAAAAAGGTATTGAATGAAATCACCGATACCACTTTTTGAAATGAAAGACATTGGAGTGCCCGATAAATGGCGCTGGGGGCACATCAACTTAAAAAATTTCAAATAGCATGGGGGGTCGAGTGGCACATCGTTGGAAAGATAACTCAATTCTCTTTTCAACAATCTATTTTTTTTTTTTTCATTTTCGTTAATACGTTTTTTTACAATATGCATTTGAAATGTCAAGTATAACAAAATTTCAAATGCATATTGTGAAAAAACCGTTTGAACGAAATTCAAAAAAAAATAGGATGGTTGAAAAGAGAATTGGATAATCTTTTCAACGATGTGCCACTTGCTATTTGAAATTTTCAAGTTGATGTGCCCCACCCGCGCCATCTATCGAGGAATCGCAATGTCTTCTATTTCAAAGAGTAATATCGGTAATATCATGCAAAATAGATTTGGTCCCGTACTTCTATGTCAAAGCGTTCAAAAGTTAACATTGAGGGGCGAAGGAGGGGGGGGGGGAGGCTATAAAAAGCCGCACTCGCAATTGTGATTCCGTAGAACAACTATAGTTGAAAGAAAAATTGAATTACCTTTTCAAGGATGTGCAAATCGACCTCTATGCCTTTCGAAATTTTTAAGTAGATGTTTCCCCAACGCCCTCTGTCGAGTAATTGTTATGTATCTTTCCTCAAAAAGTAGGACTGGTAATACCATTCAATAAATGTCATGTCTCATTGTTTCACATCAAACCGTTCAAAAGTTATTGAGGTAGCGGTACCATTAAGATACGCACTTATATTTGACATATCAAATGCCTATTGTGAAAAAACGTTTGAACGAAATTCAAAAAAAATAGGATGGTTGACAAGAGAATTTAATTATATTTTCAACGATGTGCCACTTGACCCCCCATGCTATTTGAAATTTTCAATTGATGTGCCCCCTCCCCGCGACATCCGGCAATCACAATGTCTTTCATTTCAAAAAGTAGTATCGTTGATATCATTCAATACTTTTTTTTTTATTGTTCTAAAGTTAACATCAGGGGGGGGGGACTATTAAATGCAGCACTGTATATAAGAATAAATAGCTATACTCATGTACTCAATATTGAATGAAACTGAATACTCACATGCGTAATGGTTTTGCATCCTTCAGGAGCTTCTTCTCTCCAATACAATGGCTGGGAAAATGATTCGAGCGAATAAATGCTAAAGCAGGGAGATATTTTCCGATAGAATCTCATCCTAGAGAATACAGATTATTTTCAGCACATAAACCATCAACTGTTTTATTTGTAGATATCTGCACAACTGAAGTGGGATTTCAAGACACACTTATGAAACTAATATATTTTGCTGTCCTGTGTTTATTTCAGAATGCCTGATTTTAGATAAATTTGTTCTCTGGACCTCATGGGATACGTGTCCAAACCTCCGTTATTATAAATAATAATTTCAAGCAAATGTAAGACATATTTTATCTGAGTATATAGGGTTTTGAATTCATTTCTAACTTTCACAGTAACTTGCTTATGTTTATATTAGTGAGTACTTATTTGGGTTCATTTTAATGTGCAACCACATTTATATTATTGTGGTGCAACTAGAATATTTTTAAATCATTTCAAGAGAAAAGATGGTTCTTTTGACAGGCGGAGAGTTATGAAATTGTCAGAAAATTTTAAATTCAATGCATACAATATGATGGACTATGAAAATATCATTTAGTTAATTCGTCAAGATTTGTACTTGCCTTTGGTACTAAATACAGGTGTATACTCGAATCTGCGGCTTTAGACACTGTCCACACAAAATGCAAAAGGGGCCCATTTTACAAAAAGTATCCTTACACACTACACTACTTAAAAATCAACACTTCCTTACGCACTAATAAACGACGTAATTTGAATGAACGAACTAAAAAATGAGATAGGCAAGATTTCAAATGAACGAGAACGCATAGACACCGATAAAATAGAAAATAATTTCATATAAGATGCTGGAGATGTCAAAAATAAAGTTTTGACATCAAGCGAGGAAATATTTGTTTACATTTTTTGACGGCGCCATCTACCACAGAGATGGCAGAGAGAAGCTCCATTGAAGTAACAGGTGGTGTCCCCTCGAAAATCAAAACAATATCGAATCAGTCCCATCACCAGGGTTTTTAGACATCTTGGTAACATGAGAATGTGACAGTATTGACTGTCATTTATGTAGTGCTTCTGGCTAAAAATTCAGCGTAAATATCCTAAGTGTTGTGTGTGCTGTTCCGAATAACTTTTCGTCATGCCTGAAATTAGTAAGTATCCCAAAATTTCCGAAAAATCAACCGTTGAAACTTTTGATTTCTATAACGGAAGGAATACGTTGTCAAAGAAAACATAATTGCACCAGCTTAGCAAAGGCCGGGTTCATGAGATTAATGTGAAGTTATCCCACTGAAATAAAATTATATTGTACTGACTGGAATGCTCGTCAAGCTGCGCGAATGGATTACTCATGGGCCGCGCCATTTTTGTTTCGTGCCTCTTTGCAGTGGCGGAGCAATTGGGGTTTAGCTGATTGTGAATTGATGGTTCATAAAGTTCAGGTTGTGAAGTGACCATTGAAATTCATTCACTGTCCACAAACATAACACAGTCTCTTATAAAGCACGACATAATTCCAACAAAAACACAGACAAAAATTCACAACGAATTCAACAAAACAATAGATAACGGTTAACCACACTGTACACCAATGACGTGTTTACAAACAAAAGATAGGAAATTAATAACAGAATTCATATAGTACGTCCAGTTGAATATCTCTCTCGCACCCTCATACATAACCAATTAAGTATTTCTTTACTGAGTTTCATGTGCCTCCTTTCATCTGCTCCAAGGGTTGTCACTTTATATGGATGCGCAATGGAACTAAGAGCATTCCAGTCAGTATAATATAATTTTATTTCAGTGAGTTATCCACGGTTTTCCGTCCACGCTTTGTGACGTTGTGACGTGTAGAGAGTTGCAGTTGGGATGGAAGAAATTTTACGCGCAGCGTTGCCAAGTTTCCTAAATATCATAGCCGCGATTTTTATGCTTATTTGTGTATATTTTTCCTAGTAATGAATGATTGTTGATAATTTTCGACCATGATTCATAGATTGATTCTTAGAAGTCAATTCGGATATATCTTTCGTGGTTATGGTGAAAACATTAAATATAATAACATCATTTTTGGCATATTTTACATATTTTCGCTTATATCTCGGTTAATACTGGACGAACGTTAACAATTTTTTCACCAAAACGATCTGAATAATCAACAGAATGCACCTATAGTCTCAAAACAATTTGGGGCACCGTTTGAAAGACAGGAAATGAATAAATTTTTTTTTTTTGGTAATACTGGACGAACTTTACAATTTTTCCACCAAAACGATCTGAGTAAACCATAGAATATACCCATAGTCTCAAATCAATTTGGGGCACCGTCCGGAAGACAGCAGAAATAGAAAATGTCATTTTTGACATATTTTCGCTTATATCTTGGTTAATACTGGACGAACATTAACAATTTTTTCACCAAAACGATCTGAGTAACCCATAGAATATACCCATAGTCTCAAATCAATTTGGGGCACCGTCCGGAAGACAGGAGAAAATATAAATGTCATTTTTGACATATTTTCGCTATATCTGGTTAATATTGGACGAACAAAATTTTTTCGCCAAAACAATCTGAATAACCTATAGAATGCACCTATACTCTCAAATCAATTTGGGGCGCCAAAATTTTCTGTGTTTAAATCTGAATATGTCAAAGTTAATATTGTACGAACTAAAAAATTTTCTTCATCAAAACGTTTGGAATAATCAACAGAATGCAATTTTTTTTTTCGCTTATATCTCGGTCAATACTGGACGAACGTTTACAATTTTTCCACCAAAACGATCTGAGTGAACCATAGAATATACCCATAGTCTCAAATCAATTTGGGGCACCGTCCGGAAGACAGCAGAAAATAGAAAATGTCATTTTTGACATATTTTCGCTTATATCTTGGTTAATACTAGACGAACAATGACAATTTTTTCACCAAAACGATCTGACTAATCCATAGAATATACCCATAGTTTCTGCCACTGACATATATGAATATAAGTATATATATAAAGTCCGAAAATCAGACTTTTGTTCACCGATCAACAACACTGCTTCTATGTGAATGATGTATTTGGTAAATTAACCTTTTTTGAGTTCATCATTTTCGATAATCTACATTTTTTTCTATCAATGAATATTTCACCAGCCGAAGTTTTTTTTTGTCATTCCAAAGTGTGGGTTTAGTATCAGATTCAACCCAGTAAACCACCAAAATAATTATGCCAGGTAACAATAATTTCCGTCGCTTTCTTAGAATGTGATTGGTTCAAATATAAACTCGAACGAAATCCTAATCAACAAAAGTACGTCACTTAGGTATATAGTTCCCAGTGGAAATACATTCCTAACCCGTCCAAGTGTCCAAGAATAACTATCCCCAGTGCTGCCAATTGAAAGTATACTGACTAGCTTCTATCAGCTTACAAAATCCTTACAAACTTAATTTATACATAATCTATGGTATATATCGATAATTTCGAGGGTCGACTTGTTCTGATAGATTCTGAATCGAAACCAGAACAAACTAGAAAATGCAATAGGGAACACTCATGTGCCCCCTTTCTGAAATATTTCTATTTGCACATAAAGATTACTACCTGGAAAGCTCAGCAAGGAACTCAGAAATCGAAAAAATGTTCGGAGTTTTTCATAATTCGAAACTTAAAACGCCAATTTTTTCATAACATTCGAACTTTTAGCGCTAGTTGCTTCTTACTGTCAACTATAATTTCATTTGTCTCCGTTTATATGTTAGGGGGCCCTTTTCAACTTGAAAATTTCGACAAAATTTTGGGATTTAAGAAATTATTTTTAGAAAATGTAATTTTTGAGGATCGAACTGAGTCAAAGAAAAATGTAAATGAAATCATATGCGTTTCCCATTACTCTGCGCTAGGTCAGAAGTTGGGTTGGTAGCATTGAAACCTGTTGATAAAACCATAGTATAATCTAAACAATGATAAAACTCATAGAAGCCTGAGGCTGAGATAAGATTTCAGATATGGCATGTCAATTTTGAATTTCGATAAACAAACTTAACACAGAAATCAAATTAGCAAACTACTATAGACAAAGACGTGAAGAGTTAACGAGTTCTGTGCCATGACATGACTGGTCATTGACCATGTGCCACACGAAACAAACACAAGTAGTCAGAAAGATGAACACTTCTCCCACTACTTAGCCGTTAGTGCAAATGATTACAAAATCCTTACAAATCGTCATTACTCCACGATTACTCCAAAGATTTCAAATTGCTTACAAATGAAGTAATTATTCTCAAAATGGCAGCGCTGACTATCCCTACGCCCTACGTTTCATATTTCCCAAGTCCAGTTAAAATGTTGCCAAAACAGTAACAATACAACAGAATATCTCGGTACCTTCGCAATCGTCACACTCCGAATACCGTTCGCATTTCATTCCAACTATCATCTAACGCTGGATTAAGATTCCTAAAAACCCTATGTACCGACTGATTATATGTTGTTTAGATTTTTGTGAAGACAAAATAAATTAAATCGCGTGCTGTTTTGTAAACGGTTCCACATGGCATAGGATTTGAGTAGTGCCACAGAACTTCACAGAACTATATCTCAGAGACCAGGGTTATTATATATATAATACTGACAGGGTTACGGCGAAACCTCCATTCTGATGACGTCTGATGTGTGCCAGAATCGACAACTTTATAGAACTTATTTTCAAATTTCTAAGAGTAACAAGGATGAACAAGGATGAATACAATAAAAACCTAAATAATTAGTATATGTTGGCAGCAGTGGCACACTTTCCTCACCTTACGTCTGGTCACCCGAACTCTCCTAAAGCTGTTTTATGCCGTAACCATAAAACAGCTTTAGTAACCCTGTCAGAGACAAAGTTCCGTGAGTCGAATTTTTGATCACTTAAGGGCCGGTTTTATACGTTCAGCTTAAACTACATTCATGCAGATATCGAGATAGTAAAAATAAGCGTAGGAGCATTCTGAATGGAACCCATTTTATACAAGTTTAAATCAGATTATCTCTAAATTTGAACTTGGAGATAGGTTTCATTCCGAATAAATTTTACTCTTATTTTTATTATTATTCCAATTAAATTGACTAATACGTGCGTTTAGTGTGACGTCTCGCTACCAATTTTTATTGGTGAAAGTCAGTCTTTGGATGTCAACAACGTGTGTTTGTTACGGTTTGTTTGCACCCAAAGACTGACAAACACAACCAAAAAATGTGGTCGTGACGCATTCACTAAACGCGCGTATTGATTGAATCCACCTTGAGTTGATAGAACACTACAAATCCATGAATAATGAAACATCGTGAATATCTGAAACTCAGGGTTATTATATATAGACCGGGTGAGTCTGAGAGATGGGGCACCCCTATTTTTGAGAGAAATAATCCGATTCAAAGCACGAAAATTTAGGAGGCTATTGAACAACTAAAATGTGATTTTTTGAGATAAAAATTAATTCTGTAGCACTTTCGGTTTCTTTTTAAAAACCTTTTTTTTTTTAAAGACAAATTCTGAACATGATAAGCTAAATTTTTTATTAATTTTTTTTTTTTTTCAAAAAAAATTTTGTTAAGGATGATGATTTTTTACATTTTGAACGTTCCTCTCCGAAGCCATGTTGTCCGAGAAAATGAAATTAGCATTTTAATTACAATACTTTGCCACCAGCCGCTGTTTAAATGTGACAAAATAACTTTTTTTCGATTATGTCATGTTTTTTAAATGGCATCTCTATGGGACAGCAACAGATTGTTTCGAAGGAAAGGAATCGAATGATACCAAAGTTTTGAATATCTGTCGATTATTTTCAGAGTTATCACCATTATAAAAAAATGTACCACAAAATAGTGCAGCCGCTGGACTAAACAACACCAAAATGATGGAAATTTTTAAATATCACTTCTACTCAATTGTCTCATAACGATTTTCAACATTGAAAATTATCATACGTTAAATTTATTATTTTGAATTTGAATACGCGATTTTGAGGATTATCAACATTTATTAAAAATTTTTGAAAACAACAAATACGTAGCACAATGCTCTAGTACTCATACTATAAAAATTGCTCAAAATGTTGGCCATTATGTCCCATGCATAATTGCACCCTTCTGACTGCTGCTCGAACTGCTCTAGTTAACTCTGCTGGGCTGATATTATTGAAAGCTGTGATGACTTTTTGTTGCAGTTCCTCGCGTGTCTCACTAGAAGTTGCATATACATCATTTTTTATTGTTCCCCATAAATAATAGTCTAAGGGGGTTAAGTCTGGTGACCTAGGTGGCCATCTGATGGGACCATGTGTAGAAATTAGTTTATTTCTGTAAGCATTATTCAGGTAATTGATTACCATTCCATGATTATGAGGGGGTGCACCGTCCTGTTGAAAATAGAAATTTTGCAGAACCAATGGAAGGTCGTCAATGATTGGCTCGATAGCATCCCGAAGAAACGTTAGGTACCTCGCTCCAGTAAGTGATCCATCAAAAAAAATTGGCCCAATGAATCGATCTCCAAGTATACCCATCCAACAGTTAAATCCGAACCTTTCTTGAGGATTACCTTGATGTAAAAGCCTTGTATACTGCTGTGCCCAATATCGAGAATTATTCCTATTGAAGAGCCCTCTATTGGTAAATCTTGTTTCATCTGAGTATAAAATTCTCAAAGGAAATTGAAGATTTTCGCGAACATTATGAAGAAACCATCGACAGTATTCAAGTCTTCTTTCATCGTCTCCGCCATAAAGCCTTTGATGTATCGGATATTTATACGAGCGAAACTTATGCTTTTTCAAAATTCTCTGTACAGTCGATTGACTTGCGTCACATTCATTAGCTAATTCTCGTGTTGAAGAAGTCGGATTTACCTCTACATATCCTAGAACGTCTATCTCTTTATCTTCGCTGACTATTACATTTCGATTTCGAATACATCGGTTGTTTGGCTCTTGTCTCAACTGACGTTCAAGTTTCACGAAGTATGTCCTACACGGATGTCTTCTACCAGGAAACCTCCGTCTGTATAAATTTGATGCAGCCGTAGAATTCTTCAGACACTCACCGTAAATTAAAAGCATGTCAATTTTTTCATTTTGGCTAAATTTATCCATGACACAGTTATAATGATTGGACTGAGATAAAAGTTATTTCGTATTGATACTTATTTGACAGCAGATATTCATTTATTTTTTTATTCAAAGGCGACTTTGACAAAATTTGGAGTTGACGATGGAAACACATTCCTTTATTGAAACAGATTAAACTATTAAACACTTTCAGAATCTGTGAAAATGGATAGTGTAATTTCTGTGTTCCTATCAATAATAATGGGTCCATCATGGGAATACTAGTAATTAGTCTTTTTGAAGATGAATTACTTTCAAAATGTGAATTATAGACGTAATGAAATATCTGCTGGTAGCAAACCAGAATTTTCATTACATTTTTCTGGAGTATGCATCTATTAGAAATACATACATCAAATTTGCCAACTATTCTTATTGGTATAGTAAGTGAAATTTCAAATAATGTTATTATTTGGGATTTTTATCAGTCCAGCGGCCACAATACTTTTTGGTACATTTTTTGTAATAGTGATAAATCTGAAAATAATTGACAGATATTCAAAATTTTGGTATCATTCGATTCCTTTCCTTCGAAACAATCTGTTGCAGAGAGTGTCCCATAGAGATGCCATTTAAAAAACATGAGATAATCGAAAAAAAGTGATTTTGCCACATTCAAACAGCGGCTGGTGGCAAAGTATTGTAATTAAAATGCTAATTTCATTTTCTCGGACAACATGGCATCGGAGAGGAACGTTCAAAATGTAAAAAATCATCATCCTTAAAAAAAAATTGAAAAAAAAAATTAATAAAAAATTTTGCTTATCATGTTCAGAATTTGCTCTAGATTTCAAAAAAGTGAAAATGTACAAGGTGTTTCATTTGGAAAACGAATACTCAGATCATTTCTGGCGAAACTGGAAGTGCTACAGAAATAATTTTTATCTCAAAAAATCACATTTTAGTTGTTCAATAGCCCCCTAAATTTTCGTGCTTTGAATCGGATTATTTCTCTCAAAAATAGGGGTGCCCCATCTCTCAGACTCACCCGGTATATATATATATATATATATATATATATATATATATATATATATAATACTGACAGGGTTACGGCATATAATAGCTCTATGAGAGTTCGGGTGACCAGATGTAAGGTGAGGAAAGTGTGCCACTGCTGCCAACATATTTGAATTATTTAGTTGTTTCTAATGTATTTATTCTTGTTCTTCTTCATTGTTAGTTTTCCAAATGCCTTGTTTATTTTGGTTTGAACATAAAGTGTGTTGATCAATAACTCCAGTAGTGTTTAATTCATCATCTACCATGATAGTGTATAGTGCAGTAGTAGTAATTGTATTTCGTAGTTTTGAGAAAATGCCTGGATGTAGTGTGAAAAGCTGTACGAAGTGCAAATTTGATACCATAACTTTTCACTCATTTCCAAAAGGTAATTACTGATACCATTGTTCAGAGAAAATCTGCTTTCTCTTTAAACAATGCTGATACCATGTGAAAGGATCTTTCTGGTCTTCTTCCATATTGTTCTTTGATGCCTTTGATTGCCCACTTGGGTGATGTATTTCATAGTTTGACTAACTGTTGGCTAATTTTAGAATGGCTAGATTCGTAGATTATTCTGTTCTGTGTATTATAATATAACTGAGAAGAGTATGATGCAAAAAATGTCGTAATGGAACTGAGTAAATGATTTATGTAACCAAGCTCAAAAAAGGAATTCAAGAAGAAAAAGAGTATTCTATTATTACTTATCATTTATTTGTAAGCAATTTAAAATCTTTGGAGTAATCGTGGAGTAATGACGATTTGTAAGGATTTTGTAAGCATTTGCACTAACGGCTAAGGAGTGGGAGAAAAGTGTTCATCTTTCTGACAACTTGTGTTTGTTTCGTGTGGCACATGGTCAATGACCAGTCATGTCATGGCACAGAACTCGTTAACTCTTCACGTCTTTGTCTATAGTAGTTTGCTAATTTGAGTTCTGTGTTGAGTTTGTTTATCGAAATTCAAAATTGACATCTGAAATTTTATCTCAGCCTCAGGTTTCTATGAGTTGTATCATTGTTTAGATTATACTATGGTATTATCAACAGGTTTCAATGCTACCAACCCAACTTCTGACCTAGCGCAGAGTAATGGGAAACACGCATGATTTCATTAAAATTTTTCTTTGACTCAGTTCGATCCTCAAAAATTACATTTTCTAAAAATAATTTCTTAAATCCCAAAATTTTGTCTAAATTTTCAAGTTGAAAAGGGCCCCCTAATTCAAACTCGATTTGACCTTCACTTGAATAACTTTCCCCAAACACTAGCGCCAATTGTGGTTGTTTCACGAATATTAATAGTCAATACTATTTCTTTCAACCCAAAAATAAATTCAACCTCACTTTTAATGTGATGTTTCATTATCAACTGAAAATACTCTGATGATAAAAATATTAATACAACATATAAAAGGAGACAAATGAAATTATAGTTGACAGTAAGAAGCAACTAGCGCTAGAAGTTTGAACTGTGTGAAGTAACGATACAATCGTCGATCAGAGGTGCTAGGAGTACGATTTTGAATGTTATGAAAAAATTGGCGTTTTTAGTTTCGAATTATGAAAAACTCCGAACATTTTTTCGATTTCTGAGTTCCTTGCTGAGCTTTCCAGGTAGTAACCTTTAGGTGCAAATAGAAATATTTCAGAAAGGGGGCACATGTGTGTTCCCTATTGCATTTTCTAGTTTGTTCTGGTTTCGATTCAGAATCTATCAGAACACGAAATTATCGATATATACCATAGATTATGTATAAATTAAGTTTGTAAGGATTTTGTAAGCTGATAGAAGCTAGTCAGTATACTTTCAATTGGCAGCACTGGGGATAGTTATTCTTGGACACTTGGACGGGTTAGGAATGTATTTCCACTGAGAACTATATACCTAAGTGACGTACTTTTGTTGATTAGGATTTCGTTCGAGTTTATATTTGTACCAATCACATTCTAAGTAAGCGACGGAAATTATTGTTACCTGGTATAATTATTTTGGTGGTTTACTGGGCTGAATCTGATACTAAACCCACACTTTGGAATGACAAAGAAAACTTCTGCTGGTGAAATATTCATTGATAGAAAAAAATTTAGATTATCGAAAATGATGAACTCAAAAAAGGTTAATTTACCAAATACATCATTCACATATAAGCAGTGTTGTTGATCGGTGAACAAAAGTCTGATTTTCGGACTTTATATATTGTAACGAACCTAGGCCGGACCTGTCGCCTAACGCGTTGCCATCGACAGCGATGAGATCATCCCCGGAGATATTCGAGAACCATCCAGTCGCTCTTCCGCGGAAAACAACGGTCAATATTGGAAACAATTGGAACATGTCGTCGCCAACTGCCAGAATTCGAAAGATCGGGAATTCTGTAACGGAGATAAATAGACAGCCCTCAAGTCTCACGGACAGTCTGAACGAGCCCATACGATCGAGCTATACAGTGACGTAGTTTGCAACACCCCTTACTTTTGAACCCCAGATTTTAAATTATATGATTCAAATTTAACAAGGTGAAATCACTTTGCCGATAGGCTGCTCAGATGGATACGGTTAGGCCGTGAGTAAGGTTCAATTAATGACTTTTCCTAGTTAATCAAATTTGGCCACTAAAAAAATTATACATTAATTAACTTGACTAGTTCAAGAGTTGGGCGCCAGACTTGCTAAAGACAAAAGTCAAAGATAAATAAAATTAAATAAATGTTACCTAGCTTGTATGGGAAGGCAAATAAATATGCAATAAATCAACTTAATAAATTTATTCCAGTTGGAATTCTGAACAAGATAAATTTTTTTACAAATACTAGAAAAGTATTTAACTTCTCTTAAAAAAAATGGAAAAATTACATAAAAAAGGAACCAGTAATTTTGACTCTGATCAAAATTCGAACATTTACACCTATGATTCCTCCAGTTGTTGGTCACGAATATACCTTCGGAGATCTTGAACGAGATAGAGGAAGGCTAGTTTCTTGAAGCTGGTCCCAGCGGTTCTAGGAGGAACTTGGTTTCAGCGGTTACGATTAAGATGGTAGTGGGTGGTTCTATAGTTGGTTTTAGACCCCTTATCGGCGTGAATTGAGTTGATCTTCACGGACCAGTGCTGATATTGATGTGCTGTAAGACCTCCCAGGCTACTAGTCCTTCCGTCTCCGTAGATGGGTTCCCTCCGTGGTATATATCATGCGAAGAAGATGATAGGAATCAAAATATGTACAAAAAGGGGAGAACGAAGGATATCCTTTGAACCTCAAGTTTTATGTTTCAAATTTTAATCGAGAGTCAAAAGATAGATGCAAATGATAGCATACAATAAAAATCTCAATCTATATAAAAGACGAGAAGGTTACAGTGAAAGAACAAAGATAATAAATAGCAATTCAATCTGCTATTCTGGAGTTAAATTTATAAGTTAATTTTAATAATTTAAAAATATATTAAAAATGAACAAAATTTAAAACCAAACAAAACAAACCTCACCCAAAACGTTATGTTCAAATTCAGTTAAGTTTTGAAACAAGTAAATTTTGATAAGGTGATTTTATGTACCAGAAGGGTAAAAAATTTAATAAGGAAAGGTATTCCAAAAGAAATATAAAATTTCCTTGAAATTTTACCAGAGAAAAAATATAGTATTTTAAAGCAAAATACTATAAAATTGCCAGAGGAAAAATCTACTATTTTAAAGCAAAATATTTAAAGGTTGCCAGTACAAAAATATATTATTTGAAAGCAAATGCCAAAGGAAAATATAGCGTTATAACCAAAATACTCTAGTAGGCTACATAAAAAATAGGGTTTCTGAACAACGATAATAGTCAGAGTAAAAGTATACTCTTCAGCCAAGATAAGAAGAGAGACACACGTCTTTCAGTGAGCACGACTCTCTTAGATAAAGATACAGTGAAAAAATTCTTTTATTGAGAATTTCCAAAGATAAACCGAAGAGGGAGACCACACGTCTTTCAGCGGGCACAACTCTCTTAGAAAAAGATAATGTTAAATAATTCTTTTAATTGAAGAATTTTTAAAGATAACTGAAGAGGGAGACCTCACGTCTTTCAGTGGGCACAACTCTCTTAGATAAAGATAATTTTGAAATAGGGCGGCAATTCCCTTTTCAAATCGATAAACAGGTAATTCTCAAAAAAATTTGTGAATCTCCCTGCTCTTGGCGACAAGGTAGTAACTGAAGTGAATTGACTCTGCAACGATCAAAAATCAAATAAGCTACACTGGGAATTGAATGGAGTAATAGATATAAGAAATTTATTAAACGGAAATCAACTTTACGCTTGAGGCATATATTGAATCGAGTGTTCTGAGACCGTTAGGCCAGAGGTACAACTCTCTCGATAAGCAATTCTTTCTCAAGAGAAAGAAAATTACTCTCATAAACATATAGTTATGAAATAAAGAAAATTGCTTACCAGAGAGCCGTCCTATTAGTCACTCCGAACAATCAAATACGCCCTTCACTTCAATTGGAATCCTTGGAACAAACCGGTGGTTGTGTGAGGTACATAAGCTCTAGTCCATTCAAATTACCAATTAACTGGTACCTAAAAAAATGCAAAAGCGTAGAACTGATTTCCAATGAAAAAAAATCAGTTCCCAATATTCGGAACAGATGTTACGTTAGCCACAATATGTACTATGAATGATTTGTCAAAATGGCCGAAATATCTATCTTTAACCTTCAAAAATTACCATGCGGTATATCCAAGAATTCTAATATTACAAGCATAAGAAAAAACAAGAGAATGCTAATCAGCTACAACATTAATTAAAAGATAAAGAGAATAATATTACTCTAAACTCCAGCAGTGAAACTTATTTCATCTATAGATTGTACAAATCAAAGCCAACTCACTCAGTACATCTGCCTATCTCGACGTTCTATTCAAGAAAGAGAACGATTATCCTTTCGGTTCGACGAAATCACAGTTCACCTGTTTTTCATTCTCGGTTTCTTTCCTATTTAAAAAAACTTGGAAAAAACCAAACGCTCGATAAACGCGATCGACACGAAAATGAAATGTCACGGTCACACTGTCAAAATACCATTTTCTAGGGACAATAATCAACGCACATTCTTCACGACCTGAGCGCAGTGACTACTGACCCGTACTACCGTAAAGATAACCGGAAAAGTTATGAGAAATTGGTTATGTGTAAGGACGTAACGAAAAATTCGTTACAAGTTAGTAATATAAATTAAGTTGTATATTTAAGTGTTAAATAAATTAGTAAAACCAAGTTAAGTTTATTTACGTTACAATTGGTGTCGGAAGCGAGATTTTGAAAATAAACAAGTGATCGTGGAGTGGATAGTCAGAAAAATAAATTGATAGACCTTTTTGTACGTCCAAAATAGACAGTGGCCCGGTTTTCGCGAAGTGGACAATTGTGCGTGGGAATATAAACTGATACACTGTTCGCGTGAAACAGACAATAGACTGGTGGCCCGTGGAAAAGAATTCGTGAAGTGAATTTTTAACAAACTGATAAACTTTTCGTGTAAAACAGACTGATACCTCGTCAAAGACAAAATGTGTTCAAGAAAAGTGCGCCTTGCGGATTTGAAGGTAGCGGAATTGAAACAGGAATTGGAGGAAAAGGAACTGGAAACAACGGGTAAAAAGCAAGTACTCCAGGAAAGACTTGCAGAAGGACTTATACAAGAAGGTGAGGACCCCGAAACATTTTTATTCGAAGTTCCCGGAGGTGATTTAAGTTTGGTAATGAATAAACTCGAAGAAACTACTAAATCCGTGAAAGAAGAACTGCAACAAAATTCTATAAATCTGGAAGAGAAGCTTTCTAGAAATCTGGAAGAAAATGCAAGAAGCCTGGAAGAGAAGTTCCTGGAAAACACAGAAGGCCTAAAAAAAGAATTGTGTGGTGTGGCTAAATTTCTAGAAGAAAGAATGGGAACCGTGGAGACAGAGATAGATAAAATTAGGGAGCAAATGAACACGGAGGTAGATAAAATGAAGGAAACGATCAGTAAGCTGGAAAAACGAATTAATAGTGCGCCCTCCACAGAGATGGTTAACGAAAATGCAATGCTGGACTTGAGTTTGAACTTGGATAAAGTTCAAGAGGGTATAAAAGATGTCAAGGTCATTTCTGAAATAGGGAAGCTTTCCATGAAGCCGCCTCAATTCGACGGAAAAACTCCATGGGAAAATTACCGCCGACAGTTTGAAGCAGCGGTCAAAGCAAATGGATGGAATGCAGGGGAAAGAGCTGTAGCACTAACACTTGCATTACGTGGAGAAGCGACGAATATTCTACAAACTCTTACCGCCCAAGAACAGGAGGACTATGATCAGCTGATTAAACATCTAGAATTACGCTATGGCCAGGCCCATTTGGAACACGTATACCACTCCCAACTGAAAAATCGCTGCCAGAAATCGGGCGAATCCTTACAAGAATTCGAAGCTGACATTGCACGCTTGGTTCGTCTCGCATATCCAGCCACACCGGAAAATGTAATGGAGCGATTAGCGGTTCAGGCATTCTTGGATGGACTCCGTGACCAAGAAACCAGACAAGCGTTGATATTAGCTCGTCCAACACATCTTGTAGACGCACTGGCACGCGCTTTGGAATTCGAAGCAGCAAAACAATGCTGCAAAAGCCAAAGTAAAGTTCAAACGATTGAGGAAGACTCACAGGAGCCTGCTAACTTGGAAGCTGCCATAAGGAAAGTGATGAAGGAAGTGTTGCCTGAGAGAAGACAGATAAGATGCCGGAATTGTGGCAAAATTGGACATGTGCGTAGCAAATGTCCAACATTCATCGACTCCGATGCAGGAAAACTAAAGAAGGTCGACGAGAAGGGGCAATCGTCGGCATGTGTCCGGCAAGCCCCGGTTAACAACGCATATGTCGCTATCCTTCAACGACAGAACAAAGGTGTCTTCGTAGACGGTCTCATCAATAACGAGCCTTGCACCATGCTGCTAGATACAGGTGCGACTAGGACAATTCTCGGCCTTCCTTTGCCAGAACGCCGGGACGGATTGAACCGACAACTTGAAGCTACGCACAGCAACAGGGAGCCAGCTACGTATATGGCGAGCTACCGATTGAAATAATTTTGGGCAGCACTAAAGTGAAACATCAGGCACTTGTAGCGGACATCGAAGACGATGCAATCATCGGAATGGACATAATGAATTCCAGAGGGTTTGAATTGGATTTCAAAGACGGCGTCCTACGTGTCAACGGAGAAGAGCTGGTGCTTCATGGGAGAAGTGAGGAGTTGATCCGTGTGCTGTTGGCTGAAGATGTAAGCGTACCTGAGAGGGCTGAAACCATTCTGGAGGCTCGCCTGGACGGGAGTGCGAGCAGTGGAGACGTGGTGATGTTCGAGCCCAAACTTCATGATGAGAAAATTGGACGAGGGATTGCACTAGGGAAGACCTTGTTGCGTGCTGACAAATTTGTGCCGGTAAGGGTCATGAATGTCAATTATTTCCCAGTGACCTTGAAGAAAGGAACAATTTTGGGGCACTGCTCGTCAGTTTCATCTGTGATCCGGGGCGTACGAGGTACGATTAGCCAACCCAACAACTTGCCCACAGAACTAGAAAAATTAGTTGCCATCTCTTCCAAAGACATAAAACCAGCTCAACAGCCCAAACTAAGAGATTTAGTTGAGAAGTACCAAGACATCTTCGATACCGGACAAGGAAAAGGAGGTCGAACTAATGTGGTCCAGCACAAGATTGATACTGGGGGTGCCCGACCGATCCGGCAATCAGCAAGAAGACTTCCTCTTGCCAAGAAGGAAGAGGCTGACAAAATAGTCAGCGATATGGGAAAAGAAGGAGTTACGAACCTCTCCCAAGAATAGATGACACCCTAGACACGTTGGCTGGTTCCACGATTTTCTCGACCCTTGATCTGAAGAGTGGATATTGGCAAGTAGAACTGGCTCAGGAAGATCGAGAAAAGACTGCTTTCACCATCGGCTCAGGATTGTGGCAGTTCACCGTTATGCCATTCGGGCTCTGTAATGCTCCCGCCACATTCGAAAGATTGATGGAAACAGTACTGAAGGGACTCTAGTGTATCTCGACGACATAATTGTGGTCGGCAGATCGTTTGAGGACCACGTGAAAAACTTGTAGGAAGTATTCCTGCGACTGAGGAACTCCGGATTGAAGCTGAGCCCTAAGAAATGCCATCTCTTCCAAAAAGAAGTACGATACCTCGGCCACGTTGTCTCTGGGGAAGGAGTAGCAGTGGATGACCAGAAGATCAAAGCTGTTAAGGATTGGCCCATCCCAAAAGACATTCACCAACTTCGAAGTTTCCTTGGTTTATGCACATACTATCGCCGATATGTGCTGGGATTCGCCAACATCGCTAAACCACTGACCAAGCTCACGGAAGGCCAAACAAAGTTCCAGTGGTCCGAAGAATGTCAAGACTCATTCAGGAAGCTGAAAGGAGCTTTGATCAACGCACCTATACTGAGCTATCCCCTACCCAAAGGGGAATTCATTTTGGATACGGACGCCAGCAACGTGGGACTTGGAGCTGTCCTATCTCAGATCCAGGAGGGACAGGAGAAGGTCATTGGTTATTTCAGCAAGACGCTTAGCAAACCAGAGCGCAATTACTGTGTCACCAGGCGAGAGCTGTTAGCTGTTGTAAAGGGAGTGGAACACTTCTACAAGTACGTGTATGGAAGAAGATTCCTGTTGAGAACTGACTATGCAGCTCTCAAATGGCTCTTACAGTTCAAAAATCCTGAGGGTCAAGTAGCACGTTGGATCGAGAGACTCCAAGAATTCGATTTCGAAATCGAACATCGAGCCGGAACTAGCCATAAGAATGCAGATGCCTTGTCGCGAAGACCATGTCCAGATGATTGCTCACATTGCCGACGAGCAGAAGAGAAAGAAGCAACACTTTGTAGAACCGCGGCAATGGATGACAACTGGAATGACAGCAAGATCCAGAAAGACCAAGAGAGAGACCCCGACCTTGGCTTAGTCGTCAGCTGGAAGAAGGGCAATCGAAGACCATCATGGCAGGAAGTCGCAGGTTACTCGCCGGCTGTTAAGTCCTATTGGGCACAATGGAACTCTCTTATTCTGGACAATGGAATCCTGAAACGTGTGTTGGAGGCCGATATTGGGGAGAAGACAGACGCCAAATAATTGTTCCCAGGAACAGAAGAGAGGAAGTGCAGCGGGAAATCCATGATGGAGTCGCCGGGGGACATCTGGGAGTGACGAAGACCCTGCAGAAAGTGAGGCAACGGTTTTACTGGGCCAATTGTCAAGCTGACGTCCAGGACTGGTGCAGAAAGTGCGCTGTATGCGCTGCTAGCAATGGACCTCGAATACGACCCAAGGCCCCGATGCGTCAGTACAACGTAGGCAGCCCGTTCGAGAGAATCGCCATTGACATCGCCGGCCCGTTTCCCGTATCCGACCACGGGAATAAATACATCCTTGTGGCAATGGACTACTTCAGTAAGTGGGCGGAAGCCTATGCCCTGCCCAACCAGGAAGCCATCACCGTCGCCGACGTCTTGGTGAAAGAATGGATATGTCGATTCGGTATTCCAATGGAGCTGCACTCGAATCAAGGCAGAAATTTCGAATCCAACCTTTTCCAAGAAATATGTCTACTGCTGAACATCCGCAAGACAAGAACCACGGCCCTACATCCGCAGTCCGATGGAATGGTGGAACGGATGAACAGGACGATCAACCGCCACTTGTCCAAGGTTGTCTCTGACCATCAAAGAGACTGGGACCAGTATCTTCATTTGTTCCTGATGGCCTATCGATCCGCAGTACACGAGTCAACCGGTCAAACTCCTGCTAGTATTATAATGGGCCGAGAACTGCGACTGCCTTGTGACCTGAAGTTTGGGATACCGCCAGGACAAGACACTGCGGGAGAGGACTACGTCAGCAAACTTCGGCAGAGAATGGACGACATCCACGAACGAGTCCGGTTGAACATCCAGAGTGCCAGCGATAAAATGAAGAAGACCTATGACATCAAGGCCGACGCTGGAGGATTTAAGGTTGATGACCTGGTTTGGCTGTACAACCCCAAACGTCGTCGTGGACTATCACCAAAGTTGCGGAACTCGTGGGAAGGCCCGTATAAAATCGTGAAAAGGATAAACGACCTTGTGTACCGAATCCATAAGCCCCCCCGAGGGAAACCAAGGGTCGTCCATTTCAACAGGTTGGCCCCTTACGCTGGAAACCATGACCAAGTTCGCACCCTCAAGCCACCGGAGGATGATATGACGTTCGAGAAGTTTATGTCCTTGTATTCAAACGGGCAGAAAGTTCTACATGGGGTTACTAGAGAGGAGTCACGAGACCTTTTCGAGGTGCCTGCTGACTACGCACTAGCGCACTGTGTGGCAGAAGATCTTCGAATGTCCAGGGGCATCGCCGTAGTGTTCTCCAAGAAATTTGGTCAACTCCAAACACTGCGGGAGCAGAATCCAGAAGTTGGTGGGGTGCTACAGTTGAAGAAAGGCCAGAGAAACATCTACTACCTAGTTACCAAGAGGCATTCCCAAGATAAACCGTCCTATGAAGATGTCTGGAAGAGTCTCACCAAACTAAGAGATACTATGGTGGACCAGAATCTGGCGGATCTAGCAATTCCAAAATTATCCTGTGGTATTGATGGGTTGGACTGGAGAGTCATAAGAAGTATGCTGGAGGCGATATTCAGATCCAGCGGCGTCAAGATTTTGGTTTGCTGTAACCCTCTTCCACGACCAATCATGAAGACCGTGGAGTGTTACTTCCATCGAACTTCACGGTGCAGATATGGGGAGTCATGCAGATATCGTCACACTCCAAGGATGAAATTTCGGGACGAAATGTCTTTAAGAAGGGGGCAATGTAACGAACCTAGGCCGGACCTGTCGCCTAACGCGTTGCCATCGACAGCGATGAGATCATCCCCGGAGATATTCGAGAACCATCCAGTCGCTCTTCCGCGGAAAACAACGGTCAATATTGGAAACAATTGGAACATGTCGTCGCCAACTGCCAGAATTCGAAAGATCGGGAATTCTGTAACGGAGATAAATAGACAGCCCTCAAGTCTCACGGACAGTCTGAACGAGCCCATACGATCGAGCTATACAGTGACGTAGTTAGTAATATAAATTAAGTTGTATATTTAAGTGTTAAATAAATTAGTAAAACCAAGTTAAGTTTATTTACGTTACAATATACTTATATTTATATATGTCAGTGGCAGAAACTATGGGTATATTCTATGGATTATTCAGATCGTTTTGGTGAAAAAATTGTTAACGTTTGTCCAGTATTGACCGAGATATAAGCGAAAATATATAAAAAATTACGGTTCTATTAATTTCCTGTCTTTCAAACGGTGCCCCAAATTATTTTGAGACTAAATGTGCATTTTGTTGATCATTCCAAACGTTTTGATGAAACAAATTTTTTAGTTCGTCCAATATTAACTTTGACATATTCAGATTTAAAACCGTGGACAGAAAATTTTGGCGCCCAAAATTGATTTGAAAGTATAGGTGCATTCTATAGGTTATTCAGATTGATTGGGTGGAGAAAATTTTCTAGTTCGTCCAATATTAACCGAGATATTGGCGAAAATATGTCAAAAATGACAGCTTCCATTTTCTGCTGTCTTCCGGACGGTGCCCCAAATTGATTTGAGACTATGGGTATATTCTATGGGTTACTCAAATCGTTCTGGTGGAAGAATTGTTAACGTTCGTCCAGTATTGACCAAGATATAAGCGAAAATATATAAAAAACTACGGTTTTATTCATTTCCTGTCTTTCAAACGGTGCCCAAAATTGTTTTGAGACTATAGGTGCATTTTGTTGATTATTGGAATTTATTAATGGAATAGTAAAGACAAATATATCAAGCGAGCTTTATTTCAATACGACAATTAGAAGTAGGTTAAAATTGACTTCTAAGATTTGATTACATTGTTTGTTAGTTACAAGTGAACCTAATGAAAGCGTGTTGAAAACAACTAGCATAATTACACTTTATAGGCCACATGACGGTGACATAAAATTATTATTCATCATACTGGACTGATTTCTACAGTTTTCTGATGAGGAGTATGAAGAAACTATAATGACCTGAACATCAAAATGAATAGCAAGGCCGATAATATAAATTATAAAAGACTCATAGGTATTATGGAATGTTATCAGATGAATTCTTTGATAAATGAATACACTAAGGTTGTAACAACCACCAGAGGCACCAACTGTTCATCAATGGAATAGTAGTGACAAATATATCAAATAAAGCAGTATGTATTTGACCCAGGATTCTAAGACCATTATGTCCAAAAATTCATATTCAAATGATAACAGAAGGATTCACGAAAGGTTTTATAAACTTTGTCAGCATTCCACTAACTGTTGTGCTTGGTAACTGTTTGTTCGAAATTATGTTTATTAAATTATCATTTTTCAGATTTTTTAGTTCAGAGGTCACTAACTGCACGTCTATACCCGTCGCCATCTTGTTATATACCATAAAACATAATATTCATCCTCAAGAAAAATTATTATATATATATTCAAAGACGGAAAATTACTTTTTACAGAAGACTTTGAGGAATTCTTATTTTATATTGCCAACATTTTTAGCCGGCCAAATATTAGGTCTTATTATATTATACAGTGCTTTTCTTTAATGTCCCCCCCCCTTTATTTTTTTAACGGGTCAACTCAAAAAATTGAAACTTGGGATAATGAAATTGATGCATGAATACTATATTTTGGAGTAGAATTGACAAATGAAACTTTCAAGATGGCGACTGGGCGCCATCTGGAAAAAAACATTAAATTGAAAGGGGGGTCTTGTGACACATCCTTCTGAAGCTCCTGACGAATACTTCACAACCCTAGAATAAAAAGTCAATATCTTCACCTACTACAAAATGGCGGAACATTTAATAATTGCCTGAATACATCGACGTTTAACTTCATAATTTGAGGAAAGAAGCTGAGTTCAGTTCGGAAGATGCTCGAGATGGTTGCCTTGAACTGCTTGACATAAGAACAGCCAGACATTTTCGAACAGAGTAACGTCGATATTTCTACAAATATTTATTATTCTCTGACGAAGCAGGTTCAGTTTCGTACACCTTTTGCTCCAAATAGCCCCATAAAAAAAGTCTACAGGTGTCAAATCTGGCGAGTGGGCTGGCCATTACGTAGGACCTCGACGGCCAATCCAACGACCGGGAAAAGTATTATCCAAATAGTTTCTTACTTGTCCGTAGTAATGTGATGGTGCTCCATCTTGTTGGAATACAATATCCATATCGAATTCATTAGGAATCGCCTCGACGATTTCGGTGATTAGAGGGTCAACAGTATTTTCCAGCATATTCAAATACAGTTCCCCTGTTGAATTTTGTTCAATGAATAGAGGTCCTACAATATCGTTTCCCAATATTCCTGCCCAGACGTTAATTTTTTCTGGATGTTGAGTATGAGTTTTCCGGAAAATGTGAGGGTTGGTGTCACTCCAATAACGGCAATTTTGTCTGTGAACCTTGCCGTTAAGATAAAATGAAGATTCGTCACTGATACAAATATTGTGGAGATAGGTAGGATGCCGTGCAATGGTTGCCGTCATAATTTCGCAGAATTCTGTTCTTTGATCAGGGTCATCTTCAGTTAACTGGTGTACCATTTTGATTTTGTATGGATGATACTTATTCCTCTTCAAAAGTCTCCACCCAGTAGAAGTACACACCTCACAAACATTCGCGTCGGAGGAAGTAGACCAATTATTTGAACTTGCTGTTCCTCCGGAATGGACGGACGTTATATACTGTGTTCGAAAATGTTCGGCGTGAAATATCGGATAGGCTGTTCTTATGTTAAGCAGTTCAAGGCAACCATTTCGAGCATCTTCCGAACTGAACTCAGCTTCTTTCCTCAAATTATGAAGTTAAACGTCGATGTATTCAGGCAATTATTAAGGCCCGGTTGTTCAATCGAGGATGACCAAGTGATTTGGCTTAAACCAGGATTACCAATTTTGTTTCAGTTGTTCAATACGGGTTTATGAGATAAACCTAGTTTAACCATGGTTTAAGTTAATCTCATGAATTCGGGGGTTTAAGGATATAATTTGCCGATTCTAACCTATTTGATTGTTTGACTTTTCAATAGACATTGACTATTCTGAAAATAATTATTGTGTTGAATATTTTTGTTTTATTATACCCGACTGCAAAGATGTTCGTAGATATAACAGACGATTTTTTTGAAATTTTTGATATTATTGCCCCAAGAAGACTTTAACCCAGCTGGGCGACTGGCTCATTTTCAGAAATAGACATTATTAATTATCAAAAATGTAAGCCTGTTTTTTTATCGGATTGATTTTTCGTAATTGTATTGTATATATACCTGCAACACTGTATTAGGAGTAATTTGCAACCAAATTCAACTTGCACAAAATTTGTCTGCAACTAGCAATATGTTGTTTTACTCATTTATGATGATTAAAAATGAAATGACGTTTTTATGGGCAAATTTATTTTGCTTATTTTATGCGTCAGATTACATTTAAATCATCCAAAATTTAAGCCATGGGTCAAAGCCAGCCCTCAATATGCGGGTGACTTTGCACACCATGTTTTTTTATTTATCCACATGCAAAGTCTTAATCACAATTTGAAATAGCTAATTTGAAAGAGTGGTCAAAGATCAATATTTTGGTATATAATAATACCAATTTATTTTTACAAATTAATCGTAGACATTCTTTGAATTCAAGTAAGCCAAAGTCACCCGAAATTACGGTACCTAGAAACCATTTGGAAGAATGGACAGAAAAATAACTAAAATTAAATCATCACAAATGCAAAATGAAAAACTACACGATCTGTTCTCAGGAATCTCAAGCAAATGTTGATTTATTGATGGTTGATGAGTTATGTTTCAAAGATAATGTTTGTTAATATATCTCAATCATATGGGTTTTCTCTAGATTCTACTCCTCCCTTTGTAGTTCCAAGGAAAGTTGGTGTTTTTCTTTCATGTGTATTAATTTCAACTTGTGTTCTTCGTTTTTGTAAATCTACAAAATCTGCTTTGGACAGAGCCCAAGTAGAAATTTTGTCTTTTATTGTTAAGATGCTATTCCTTTTTTTTTGGGGACCTCCGCAGATGGTATTGTATTAATTACTTATTAGGTATAGCTCAAACTTCAATTTTTGCGAATTAGTAACTGCGTCCGATTTTTACATTCTACAATATCTTGGAATGTTTTTACGAGTGAAATTATGAGTATTTTTTTTCTTAAGAGACGCTTAACAATTTATATAATACACTTGGCTGTTTTCGATCAATTTTTCTGTATACTTTTGACAAAACTACGAATTCTTAGGTTAAGTTTGATTCAATGTTGATGTTTCTAAACGGTCCGAATGAAGGTACAAGCGGAAAAATGTCTTGCAACATATGAAAACAATGAGTTAGGGAATCCAGGATTAGTTTTTCATTGAAAAATGCATAACGTTCTAATCCATAGTTAATTAATAATCCGAGTTTAGATAATCAACGGTTTAAACTCGCATTGAACAACCGGGCCTAAATGTTCCGCCATTTTGTAGTAGGTGAAGATATTGACTTTATATTCTAGGGTTGTGAAGTATTCGTCAGGAGCTTCAAAAGGATGTGTCACAAGACCCCCCTTCAAATAAAATATCCCCAGATGGCGCCCAGTCGCCATCTTGGAAGTTTCATCTGTCAATTTTACTCCAACATATAGTATTCATGCATCAATTTCATTATTCCAAGTTTCAATTTTTTGAGTTGACCCGTTCCAAAAATAAAAGGGGGAGGGACATTAAAGAAAAGCACTGTATATAAAAATTACTAATCCAGGAATTATTCACAAAAATCGCACAAACCACCATAATTTCACACATCGGCTGGACTGGATTATGCAACTCATTTGCCCATAATCATACTACCTCAATAAAAATTTTGAGGTTCCGATGATGAGGGATATTCTATGCTCGCCGCTTGACTATTAGAAATGTTTACTATGCTCCTTTTTCTCCGAAAGCCCAACCCTGGCCTATTACTTTTCAAAATGACATGCACTTACTATTCCTGGTCAAAGTTGCATGGAAACATGACAGTTGTGCTGTAGTGGTGTCACTGTATTAAATGTCATTAGTGTTGTGTATGCTATTCCGAATTTTGCATCATGAGTTCAATTGGTGAGTATTTTTTACTGAGCAACCGGCGAAATTTTGATTTCATTGTCTGGTACCTACTGTAACTGAATAAATAGGTTGAGTAAGCTACACATCGGCTAATCAAGAATCGTTTTTATGGAACCACTTTAGAGTTCAGTCATTATTACAGTCAAGCTGTGTTCTCAGTTCCCAGCGTTTTTTTTATCACAGTAATTATAGTCGTTCACGGAATTCCTTAGCATATTTAGTAATTTTCGATGATGACATTGATGGCAAATGACAAATTCTTGACTATCGAAGCAAAAACCTCAACATATAAATAAAATCAACCGAATAATCGAAAATTAGGCGTGGAAAGACTCCAAATAAAAGTATGATAGTATGAACTAAGCCGTTTCGTTCATCTCATTAAAATGAACTGGATCCAAATGAAAACATTGGCAATTTTTGGGTTAACCTGCAGCAAAGTGAAATATCACCGATTTTCACGAAATTTTCACAGATGCTTCAGAACACGTTGATAAAAGTAGATTAATCGTAATGTTTCCGCAGATACGGTTATTTTCGGAATTATGGCCCTCGAAAGATTCGAAAAAGTCTATTTTCAATCATAATTTCCACTAAGATGTCTAAAAACCATGGTGTATTCACTTATACCATAGACATTATAACTGATGGACTGGCCGTCACGTGACTTTAACACACAGTTCCTGGCGGACTACATAAAAGAGAGACATGTTGTGAAGGATAGAAATAAGTCAAGGCAGAAGATTCAAATTTTCTATGGCATTACATTGGAAAACCCTTCTTCGTTGTTTTTTTTTCAAGGGAAATATTGAATACTTTGAATGAAATGAGTTTTGAAAAAGTTAATGGAATCATAGTGAGGAAATGTAAGCGACATTTTCATGATATCTTTCAGAAACAAAAGAATTCCATTGAGCCTTCATCTGAATGAAAATGTTTTTTATTTTAATTTTTATTTCAAAGTTCAGGATTGAAAAAAATATATTGGTAATTAAATTTATATTCAATATCATGAAGTTAGAAGTGCAATTGAACTAAATTGGGAACTTGGGCGATTTCAAAATTTGTGATCAATAATGCCAAATAAATAAAAATTAGTGAGAAATTAAAATTAGGAAGTGAAAATATGACATAGGAAAATAATATAAATACAAAATGGTATTCAACACTCGATAAAGAGACATTATTTTAAGAAGGTTGTTAAATGATGGGGTGTATATAAAAAACAGTTGAGAAAATTAGGAAAACACTAATTTATGTACCTCTGTACTCTGTACGTGGCAAGCTAGTATAGTAATATAGTCAATTAGTCGTTTTTTCATTTTATTTTGATTTTTTGATTTGGTGGAGTATTGTATAATTTGAGGCTGATGTAGCTGTTCTTTTTTGTCCTATAGCTTTATTCATAAAAGGCATTTTGAAATTAATTTGTTTGGTTCAAGTGTTTCGATTTGAAAGATTTTTTATTAATATGCGAAAATAATATCTGAACTGGATTAAATATATTTGTTTCCAAATAGAGAGCATCTGTCGGATAAGTCCTTTTTTTGGAAAACTATTTTTTGTGTTACTATCAGTTTATTCACAGTGGTCTATATTATTCAAACCTTAATTGTGGTGCATAGTACTTACCCCCTATAGCTGTTATGTGTCTTCAAGGAATACTTCTGATCATAAA